>PVLA01003463.1:0-28579 GCA_004027455.1 Hydrochoerus hydrochaeris
GGTAGACATTAAACTATCAATTACAATGTATTTTAGAAGAGATGACTACAAAATAAAATTCAAAATTGATTACTAATATATTATGACTATAGTTTTTAGCTGGAATCATTTAATTATCTTTACAGATCATTTAATTATCTTTATAGAATAAAGTCTTAAAAAGGTACATGCTTAGCTTAGAAATTGAAAAAGCATTCAGCAAAATCTAATATGTGTTTTTGATTACAGTGAATTTATAATATGCATAATATGTATAATATGTATATGAATTTATAACATGTATAATTTATAATATGTGTAATATGTATTTTTGATTACAATGAACTTAGACATTTAAAATTTGTCTAGTTAAAAATATTCATTAAAAAGCACATGAAAATTTTCAGTCTTGGTGGTAATTTGTTACATACATTTTAATTAACATCAAAATGTGGATAAGATTGATCTTTTCATTCAGTACTATCTTAGAAATACTTCGATAAACACCTATATGTGGATGCATATACATGCATATACATACTACAACTCATGAAAGAAAATAATTGCAATTGTCATTAATGGCATCCTATAGTCTTACATGTATACTCTATAAGAATAAGAATTGCTGATTATCATGATATATTTTCAGAGACTGAGCAATGCATTACATAGAGTATACATATGTAAAAAGTGACCAGACAAAACGATACAAAATCAATAACTTCTACATGGCATAGATAAAATTAAATGAAAGAATTAAAATAGCAAGTTTATGGAAACAAACCTTAAGAAAACTTAGAAATAAAACTGATAATTATGTAATGTATATACAAATTCTGGCACTTTAATTAAAAGTACATAGACAATAGAAATGCATTTAGACTACTGTATGTTCTGATCTAGATATCTTTATAAGATGTAAGTTCTTTTCAAATTAATTTAAACATTACACCTTAATCTAAAATGCATCAGTAGCAGAATGTTTAAGAAACTAAAGAGTTTTTAAACAATATTGCCTTAGAAAATAAAAATGCACCAAATAAATAACTTTATATAGAGTGACTCTCAAAGGAAATAAAAGATGCATCTGTGAATTTAAATGACCCTCGGCATTTTTTTTTCCAATTTAGAGCAGCTAATATATTTGATAGAATTTTTTAACATAGAAAAATTTCTTAAACAAAGCAAGGAAGTATTCTGAGTAGTTCATGCAGTTCAAGGGAAAAAATGATAGTATCGCTAAAATACAAGAGAAAATAACTTTTCTTTTCCAGATACTACCAATATGGCAGAATTGTAAACACAGTAAATGAAAAACTGACCTGAAATTAAATGAGAACAGATAAGACTGTCTACGGAAAAGCACTCAGTGCAAAGGAAGGTAACAGGAAATGGCAATCTAGGTGTTAGGAAACACTCAAGGGAGGTGAAAGTCTGGGACTGATCTATGAAATAAAATACCTTAGAAATTATACATTAGGGCTCAGACCTGAGAAATATGGTTAAAATATATGCAAATGAAAATGTACACACAATTAAAAATACAATCCATTTCTATAAACTTACTCTATTAGCAAAAGTTTTCCTAACAAGGATTTAATTTACAAAACAAAAGTAGAATGGAGAAGTAGAGAGATCGTTTTTCAGAGAATAAATTTCAACTACAGTATAAGTATTTGTGTCACTCAGTCACAACTTGACAGATCTTGGGTGTCAGCCATCTTCTCCACAACATCTGTCACTTAATACACGCAGTCAACTCCTGATACTACCACTTGTCAACTCCAATAAACTGTGCCAGCTATTCAGCCACCAGTTTTCTCTGTGAATTGGATTCTCTCTATATTTTTTATGGCAATTGGAAGGTTTTTAAATCCACATTTTCTTTCAAATTTTGTGCATTATTCTAACAAATATTAAATACTGCTACCATTACATTTGCATATAAGTAATAGGTATTTTTAATTAATAACAATGATAAATATACATATATAATTACTAAGAGTTAATTGCAAGGGTGAAAAATGCAGTGATGTTTCACAATCATTCACTTTTCTTTCTAAAAGCAAGAAAAGGCAATGATTTTATCCAGCAGAGTGAAGAGCATTATTTGAGCAATCAGCTTGCTGAGTATTTTGTGAATCTTTTATAACAAGCTTTGATACTTGACCGGAGACCTAACAGGATCACATGAAATAGCATTTAGAGTTGAGCAATTAGACAAGGCAATCTATATGCAGGAGTTTTGCTGTGACTGTTTGAGAAGGGAGAAAGGAGAGCAGAGAGGGAGAATTGCACAGCAGAGAAACGGTCTCTGGTGTGAAGAAGCTAAGATACTCTCCTTGACCGAAGTCTAGCCAGGGCCCTCTGAGCCTCCTTTGCCACCAGGCTCAATTTTGACCTATAAGGACCAGCACAAACTCGAACAAAAGTTATGACAGGATAAGGCCACATCCCTAAGGCGACTCACTCTTCCTTAAAGGGCCTGAGAGGATCTAGGCTACCAAAACAATTTACTATTGGCACTAGCCAAACCCTAAGTAAAAGGCCTCGGTCTGAAGTCATTGTGGAAGGACAGAGTCCTACCACGGAGCATTGCAGCTGACAGAGCTGTGCTAACTGCACTCACTCTTTAATCCTTACTTTTCATGTCTCTAATTATGAGCCTCTCTTTATCCCTGCCCCTCCTCCCTCATTGACTCTTTAAAATTCCTTCTGTAAAAATTGAAATTGAGTTCACTTCACTCTGGGCTCTTCCCTTTCATATAATAGCTACTACTGTTTACAATCTGTTCTTACTATTTTAACTAGAGTCTGGCTTGGTTTTTCTTTGACAGATGAGGCAAAGCAAGGACAAAAGTTAGGTTTTCCAATACAAAAAGCAGGAGTCCAATCTGGTGTCTTTGAACATATGACAGACTGTCAAATACCTGAACATGTCTCCACTGAGGAGTTTTCTATGTACTGATGTTAGGAATCTGACCCTTAGACTGACAGTCTAAGATTCACCAGGAGTGAATCCTATCTTTGGTCAATGCCAAGAAAAAGGAAAATAATGCTTAAACACATTTTCAAGAAGATAAATTTGTTTTGTTATCTCTGAAAACACCTCAAAACCTGTTCTATTTTTATGGAATCAAATATTTTGCAAATATTAACCTGATGTCATTATTTCTTAACATTGATTCAGGAAAAAAGAAAAATAATACATGATCATTTTTAGAACTCAGGCTTTAATTTCTATGTTTTAATCAGTTGGATTGCTAGTCTTTGTATATACAAAAAACTCTCTTCTTTTTAGTGCTCTTGTGAGAAAAGTGAAGAACTTTTTTTTTTTTTTGGTAAAGTATGTGGGAATTGATGATTTTTTTTTGTTTTGTTTTGCATTTTTTTCTTCCTAGCTTGTCTAAGAGAATGGAAAAAGGATTGTCCTCCAATGACTCTTCACAGTCTGACAAAGAAGAAAAAATGACAAAAATTTGACTTGAAAATGTGTTTATATTACTTGAATCATGATTTCTACTTACCTTTTTTCAGTATTCGCTTCTGTCTTTGAGTCTATAATCACATTTCTCACAGTTTCATTAATCTAGATTTTCAGTTTGCTGCCTAACAAATGCCATATCTTTTACCACTTTATCTTTGTTGCTTGACATGACATAAGTAAGCATTCCTCCTCTTTTTTTTTTTTTTTGGAAAACATATTTCTCTTCTGAAAGATATTTTGATAGCTTCTTTATTTTTTTCAAAGTAAATAACATTATCACACTGCAATGGAAGTCACCTTGCTTAGACGATTATTTGTAAATGTCAAAATCTGAAACCAGGCATTGGAGAAGGGAGACTAATTCTCTTATTTATTTGTTTTTCTGAAAAAGGAACCTTGAACATTACATCATCCAGTGCTGTTAGGATTTTGGAAGGAAGTATGTAGTTAATCTGATTGAGTTTGCAATTTGAGTAGAGAAATAACATGTGAGCACTACACAAAGGAATTCATAATACTTGCAATGAATAATTGATAGTAAAGGAGATTAATAAGATAACCATTATTTGAGGTTTAGTGAAGGAATCAGTAACTTAACAAGGAACTGAACCAACGTTCAAAAAATATAAATACTTGCTGAGATTAAAAACAGCAATTGATCACTTTTGTTAAGCAAGTCTATTTGAGTTCTTAAGTATTTGGGTGTTTTATTATTTTAATGGCTTATATTTATAGAATAAACTGTACTAAGTTGATATCAATAGTATATAGTGATCAAAACAGGATAGACAACATTTCTATCTCCTTCCATATATATTTTAATTTTGATTAAAATATAACTGTACATGAAAGAGTTTTGCCCTAGAATAAATTACTGTACAGTCATGGCAGTGGTCTAACGTGGCAGAAGGCCGAAGCGGGAATGCCTACCACTTCCTGCTTCTTCTTCAGCCCTAATTGCAACTCCTCACACGTCATCAATGCCCGCCCTAAGCATTACCTCTGGTTAAAGGTTACATATGTCCCGTACCCCATATTCCGGTCAAAGGAGACAGCCCAGCCGCTGTGGGTTGTGGACTCCTCTCCACATCTTCATCTCAATAAACCTGTTTGTTTTGTACTTTTACTTTCTTATTGCACCAGAAAACTCTATCAGTACATATTTCGGGAATACAGTGTGATATTTCTGCAATTGTATACTGATAAAATAAGGATCATTAATATTTCCACCCTTTCGTCATTTTTCACATTAGGAACCTTTGAACTCCTTTTTAGATCTTCATAAAATATATGATAGTCTACTGTGAACTATAGTCTTTCCACTTCTCTGCAAAACACTAGCACTTGGAATCGATAACTGTGCTTTGGTGCTCATTACCTGACTTACCTCTATCACTCTCTCCAAACCCTCTTAATCTCTAATTATCATTACGATACACCCCAATCAAGTTTTTTAGCCATATATGAGAGAAAAGTATGGTGTTCCTCTTCCTGTGTCTAATTTATTTCACTTCACCTAATGTTCTCCCATTCCATTTTTCTGTAAATAATAAGATATTGTTTTCTCATGGCTGAATTATAGTTCACATATATTTGCACCACACTTTCATTACCCATTCATCTATGAACCCGAGTACAGGTTAATTCTTGTTCATATGGTTTTACTGGTTGTTTGTTTGTTTGTTTGTTTTGGTTCTGGTAATCGAATTTATGACCTTGCGCTTAGGCAATTGAGCTAAATCCCTGGCCCATGGTTTTATGTTTTGACAAAAGATTTGAAGTTAAATGTAATGTTGACTCCTAGTTTGACTGTGGTTGTTGTCATTTTTGTTTTAGTTTGTACAGAACAGATAGAGGAGGCTTATTCTAGTGACTCATTGTAAAATAAGCACAATGGAGGGGGGCAGAAAGCAGACAGCAATAAACCAATGAAAGTATGCTACTGTTATTGCTGTGTGAAATGATTAAGGCCAAAATTAAAGTGGTGGCATCAATAAATGTGGCAGAAGTTTGTCAGAAATAGGATATTTCCTGTCTAAAAATGGCAAACTGCATTATGGAGGAATTTGTAATTTAGAGCTAATTAGAATCAAATTTGTTTTAGCTGCTTTTTCATTTCTATGTGTCAGAAACTATTCAGAAAATTGAATAGAAATTTTAATAGCACCTCTTTTATGAGTTCAGAAAATGATATTATAGAAGATAAGATGACGTTTCTGAAGAGTTAACAGTTAGAGTGAATCACGGTGCCTGGCGTCTCTTAGACAGTAAGTATATGTTGAGCATTACATGTACAAGCACAAAGGTATCAGAAAATATTACATACATCATGCATCAACCCCAATATGCTGGTCAGTTTTTTGCATATATAGATATGTGATTTATGAGTCACATTAAATACTGGGTATAATTAATGCATACAAATATCCAAACTTATCAAGAATGATTAGTTTATACTAGAAGGTTGCTAGTGATTTAGTACTATAAGCTTTTCCCAAAAAAACTGTAACCCAAGGATAGCAAGAGTGAGTTTTTATTACCATAGTAGTCTAAATTATTCAAGTTTTCATGGATAGTAGTTAGTTTAGTCAAGTTATAAATTCTCCATTAAATGACATAGTTATATGTCTTACTACTTGAAAGTTGGAGAGGAAAACTGAAGGTTACACAGTGCTTATTGTGTTCTTTTACTAGACTAGACAGACTTTTTCAACAATTCTGAAATCTAAATACTAATTAACATCATCATAATTCACAAATATTAATTAACTATTCCTTGGCATATGACATAATGAACTATATATGTCTTGTTTTTAAAGATAAAAATACCAAGTCATTAAAATCTGTAACTTAATGTATGTATTTCAGTATTCATAATATAATTTATATACCCAAGCACATCACTTTCAGTGTATCAATCATAAGAGGTTCCATTTTTACTGCAAAAACAAAAAACAGTAGAACTGGGCCAATGTTACATTTATCACTTGTGTTCCATGTACAACAAAAGTCAGCAAAGGAATTTTGCTCATTGAGGTCACTCGGAGAACTTGGCCAACAAAGATTCTATCTCCTCTTGTTCCCAAGGTTATTGTGGAAAGAGAGTGAAATATGATGAGCCATGCATTGAATTTTAAAGCTTCAATCCAAAAAAAAAAATTTCCATTTATCCCAAGTCATTCACACAGCCATATCAAATTTGGAAGCAAGAGAGCTAAATGTATGTGAATAGCCTTAATGAACAACCCAAAGATGAGTGAATAATTTCTCAGCTGAACTGAAAATTGCCCCTGTATGAAAGTGGCTAAAATTAACTTTCCATACCTTAATATTTTATAGTATTTTTATTCTTTATAATGTTTCAAACCTTTGTATTTCATTCAAAAGCTAAGTTTCTATGTTTTCTGGCTAACAGCACAGCAATAAACAATTTATAATCAACGTGAGCAATACATTATGGACTTCAATTTTTTCTGAAATTTTAAAGTTTTTTTGTTGGAAAAAAAGATGAATTAGATTTTTAACTTGGTATTTTTAAAAATTTAAGATATCTTCAAAATGGGCAAAAATCACAAAGTATTTGAATTATTTGTTGAAAGAAAATTCTAAAAATGTTATGTTGAGATATTTCTTGTGGGTAACTAAATAAATAATCCCCAAATAGTATTAAAATGACTAAACTTTACAAAAATATTTTAAATGGCTTGACAAATTCTTGTTCCAAGTATACATGGATTGTAAGCCATCATTTTATAGGTTCATTTGACCAAGGTGTATTTGCAACCTCATTTTCTCAGCAACCAAAAGTCTCTAAACATTCAGAGCTTTCCAGAAATCTAGGAGGAAAGGTTAGTTCAATCAAAATGAATACATTACTTAATTTTATACCTCTTTACAGGTTCACTGTATCTTTTAAGCTCTTAGACTTTCAACATTTAGAGTCACAAATTCAAATAATGTAACAATATATTATGTTGAAATTTGTTGGAAACAAATTCTAAATCTTTCATAGAAAAGAGGGTAAAAGTTTTGGAAAAGTGAAGTGAT
Organism: Hydrochoerus hydrochaeris; assembly: GCA_004027455.1. Lineage (NCBI taxonomy): Eukaryota > Metazoa > Chordata > Mammalia > Rodentia > Hydrochaeridae > Hydrochoerus > Hydrochoerus hydrochaeris. The sequence continues at coordinate 7,514 of PVLA01003463.1, forward strand.
AATCATCTTTGAGACACAAAAACCTTTTTCTAGATCATTGAGAAAGTAAGTTAGCTAAATTAATTATATGAGAAAGTAAAAGAAAGTTTTTTTCTGATTATAACAGCTCATAACAGCTCATAATCTCACATTGTTCTAAAAGACAAAATTTTATTCAAAAAGATTTATTTAACCTACATGGTATATATATAATATATATATATATTAATGTGTTGGCCACCTATCATCTTACAGACACAAATGTGAAACATGATAGACTGATGGATAAAAGTAAAATAATAGATGATAGACAGGTAGACAGACAGGCAGACAGTTGATCTGGAAAAACAGATAAGTAGATAAATATAAATGCACACATACTCATACACATAAATACATGCATACTATTGTGATAGTTTTTCATTACTATAAAAATTATCCGAGAAACACAATTTATATGAAGAAAAGTTTATTTCAAGCTCATAGTTTCCGAGGTTTCACTTCATGGTTTGTTGGCCCTGATGTCCTGGGGGGGGCAAGGTGATAGATCCTAACAAAGAGTACATAAAAGAGTAAAGCTGTTAACCATCAGGCCAACAGTGGAAATAAGGAGGAAAAGGGAAGAACTGAGATCTACTATCCTCTTCAAGGGTAGGATCCCAAGACCTGAAGACCTGTTACTGGGCCCCACCTCTTAAAGTTTTCAGTACATGCCAGCAACACCATGTTGGTGACTCAGGCTTTACCAGGGGAGCCTCTGAGTTTCATTCTCAATCCAAACTCCAGTGGGTGTTTTCCAGCTCTGCTTTAAGAATCTTGTTTATTCAATGAAAATAGCTAATTTATTGGAATGATTAAATAAGTATAAGTATTCTGTTTCTTCTTCTTCATTGAAGTCCCCATTTTGTGGTTATTCCATGATTCTCTCATTCCACTGATGTTTTTGTTCTATCACATACCATCTCGATTATTTTTCCCTTGTTCCGACACAAAATACCCCACATCAAAAATTAAGGAAAAAGGTTTATTTAGCTCACAGTCTGTGGAGATTTCAGTCTGTAATCAGCTGGCTGCAAGGCAGGGTGGCATGGCACAATTGTTCAAGGCAGCAGAAGATAACAAAGCAACAAGAATAAAAGGGGAAAGAACAAGCCTCTTCTCCTCCCTTATACTGTAAGCAGGCTGCCACCACCAACCCGCACCACCGGCACACAGCACCCTACACCCTGCAAGGATAGCATTCATACCACCACTGTGTCCCCCTCTTGCACAACCTGAGGATATTTACCAAGTAGAGACACTGGCTCCCTACTAAGTGGCTTAAACTTCTCAAGTTGATACAATGTATCAATCATTACACATATGAAATTCTAAGTCCTACACAGGCACTGGAAAATCCTTGTATAATAAAGTACACAGAAACAATGTACATTGTAATGACTAAACAATGTTTCAGTGGAAAAAAGTTGTGATACTTTAAATTTTGCCCTATGCTCATGAGAACTAATTTTTTAAGGGAAATTCTAAATAAGTGACTTTCTCCTTCTATGAAAAGGGAAAAACTGGCATGCAACTTAACACCAGCTAAACTGAATCAGAGTAGTGTTGAGCAGGGGACCCACCTGAGAATGGCTGCAAACATAAAAGGAGAACTGGAGAAGGAGTCAGCATTGCAGGTTCTCCTAAGGGTTTTTGGGAGCTGTTGGTTCTCCTGGAGGAGCTTGTCATGCTGGCTTCGCAGATATGAACTCAGCTATTGTCATCAGAAGAGCTCAGAACACTGTTGCTGATAATGGCTGTAGTTCACTTTGGAAGAGCTTTGGTCCTTACTTTGAGCATCACTTCCCGGCAACAGAGGGAAAGATGTATGCTGTTCAGTCTCCAGGATGAGCTTAGCATGTTGGCTTCCTGATAGAGACTCAGCTGGTCCTATCCTCAAAAGAGCTCAGGACCTCAATGTCATTGAGAATGGCTGTGGTAATTTTCAGGGGAGCCCTGGTCCTTATTTTGAGCACTGCTTCCTGGCTCCCATGTAGAATCGTCAACCTACTGGCACAAATCCTTCATCTCACTGGCATAGACATTTTAGCTTCCACTCCTGACCTTTGGGCCTTCCCAGTGCAGATCCATGAAATAGACTTACATGAATCATTGTCATGGGTTCAAGGCCTCCAGTTGGATTGATGGTGATATAGGGGAATGAAACTCCCGAACTACTATGTCTACAAGTTCATGTTCTCTAAAATCAAAGAATGAATTTGAGGAACAATGGAGGTGAATAGTAGAATATATTTATTGAGAGAAAGAAAGCTTTAGAGACAGAAGGGGGTCCCAAGTGGGTTGCCCAAGACTATATTTTCCAGGGACTTTGATAGAGCAAAATTATGAGAGTAGATGACTCAAAGGTGGGGAAAAATGGGAATTTGCAAAGTGGGCATAAAAGGATCCAGATTTAATCCCTAAGGATTATACTTAAGGGTGTGCTTGCATTTGTTTTGAGATCTGGCCCACAGCAAGAGGTATGTTTCTCCTCCAAGGTCATCAGACATCTGGTCCTCTGCACCAGCTTCTTCAAGGGCCCAGCCCTGTCTGACTGCCTATAATATTTCTAACTGGCTCACCTGCCTGTAACAATGGGAGGGGGCATTGTCATGGTGTTACAGGCAGCTGAACTAGTTAGAAATATTATAGACAATCAGACAGGGATAGGCATTCGAGGAAGCCAGCACAGAGCATCAGATGTTTTGTGACTTGGAGAAGACACACACCTCTTGCTGTGGGTCAGATCTCAAGACACAAAGCAAAGCAAATGCAACCACATCCTAAGAATAAACATTAGGAATTTGGCATGGGTCAGCTAGAGAAGCCAGGAGTCACCATCCCAACCCCCTCAGGAAGAGTCACTGAGCCATGAGAATGCTCACTTGCTATGGGACTTGCTTCCCTATTTGTCCCTAATTTGGTAAATTCTACCTGAACAATTAATTTGATTGATTGATCATAGTTCTGTCCCACCTTATGCCCATCTGCCTTGGGAGTTCCAAGTTTTCCCCACTTTAGAAATACCTCACCTCATGGTTTTACTGTATAAAAATCCCTAGAAAATCTATGGCAACCCACTTGGGACCCCTTCTTTCTCTCCCTCAGATAGAAGCTTTCTTTCTCTCACTAAATATTTCTGTTCTTAACTTCTGTTGTTCCTAAAATTCATTCTTTGATTTTAGAGAACACGAACTCATACTGGACACATAGTAGGTCAGGAATTTTGTTCCCCTGTATCAATGGGCTCTAGGTCTTCAGCTGAACTCATGCAAATTATTGCCATGGGATCCAGGCCCTCAGCTAGATTATCTAGGTCTTTAGTGTGTGGGCAGATTTCCTGCACTTTCTTTGTATTTAACTCCTTGGGTGACCATTATAAATAATATTATAAATCATGTGTCCCGTATTTAATTGTCTTTTTAACCACTGACCACATCACCTTCTAAGAAACCAAATTCTCAGCTCACTTTCTGCCTTTCAGAGCTACATAGACATAAGGTCACTTTAATATTGAATGATGCCTAAGCATCAATGGAATTATTACAAAAAAAACACATAAAAAAGGAAATTTTCTATGTTTCTCCTCATTTTCTTTTCACTTTATGATCTAATATAACCAGTTCTCAGTTGGTTATTGGTGGTATCCTGGGAGGATAGTCTCTGACTTACTATGGGTTTTGGTAAATTATGAAGATCAAATTATACCTGTGTGTCAAATGAGAAAACACGATTCATTGTCATTTTTATAAAGCAAAAGTGAGATTTCAAATACTGCATCAAATCTGTCCTTACTTCAAAGCAAGATTTTGACATAATGAATGGGAGACCCATCATTCCAGAGCTGTAATCTGAGACCTGAAGCTAAAATAGGGGCCCACCCCTGTTCCTGTTATTCCTTACCTTGTCTTTAACTCCATGCCTTAGGTCATTGATGTTGTAAAGTAGTTGTGCTGTGCATAAAATAATGTTGAACATGCGCACAGACTGTGAAAGAGAACAGCATGGAGGATTTCTCTAGAGAGTCAGCGCTGATCGTATTTTCTCTTAATGCAACAGAGGCTGATAATCTGCTTGTTAATATTAATGACTGTTTGGTAAATGGTAATCTTAGCCTTCCCAAGGCCAGCAGTTTAAACTTTTATAAATCTTGCTCATGAAATGACTGCAATGAGAGATGTTCTAATCCTCTGTGGTCTTCACAATCTGACTCAGACGTTCATTCTATCTTGCATTTCTAAAGCCACCTAACCAGACAGAAATCACTTTCTACTTCCTTCCTGTCATCCTAAGAAACAGAAATTGAGCAACATAATAATAATATGAAAAAAATCAAAGTTTATAGAACTGAATCACCAAATTACTATGGTTAGTTATATTATATTTAAAGAAAATTTCAGCTTATTTGGTCTTTGGTGGAAAGAGTCATTAAATTAGTGTAGACCAAGTTCATTTTCCTCAAGCACAACCGCTCTTGCTCTTTAGATTTATTATTGAATAATGAAATTCTTAATTAGAATTAATTACTCTCCAAGAGACATATCAGTCGATTCTGAGCCTTATTAATCTCCTCTCTCCCTTGTCAAAAGAGATCGTCTCATGAATCCTCAGTCTCTTATAGGTTCAGGATTCTGTGTTTTTTGCTCTTTCTCTATTTATATAGTGTTTTCTTGGTGAGTGGAAATCATTTTTTTCTTCATTCTTCAGCTTAATCTTTCTTTATCTCTCTTTCTTTCTTTATCTCTCTTTCTTTCTTTTTTTGAGATATAATATAGCATCTTAATAGTACTTCTGCAAAGTGCCCTCTGCACTTGATGATTACTACCTATATTAAGGTAAAACCTCTTTGTATTGAACCAAAAGACAATGTTCTTGTCTCAATCACTACATTCCAACTGACACAAGAGAAGATTATTTTCCTCAAATTCACCATTGTTTGCAACCCTGATATCAAAACTAAGCCTCTGAGGCACTAAATAAATATTACTGTGACTGCTATTTCCTTGTAGGGACACATCCCCAACCCATTTATCTAGTCTGTACTATATCATTACTAAACCATGGGGCCAGCCACACAGTTTGCAGGCAAATACAATATTTAAAAGGTTCTAGAGCAGGAAAAGCTTATTAGGGCACAATGACAACATATAAGGTTACTTCTAGCCTATTTTATTTTTAAATTAAGAGACAATTTCCTCTGAAATATAATATTCAAAATAAGGACTAGTTAATGTGGTTATCATTTTTCTGAAACCTTGGAGCTAGATGTGTTTCAGTAACAAAATTTTTTGCATTCAAAAAATTTAATAATATATTTTGTAGCATCCCTAAAGAGATTTAGGGCACTATTCAGTATTTAAACATTAGTATTTCAGCAAAGGGATGTAAATATGCACAACAATTAGTAAATAAAATAATAGTTGCACTTTAATTTGGGTCAGATTTTACTTCCTTGTGAACAGAGATCAAGCCAGGTTTGATACTTTTACCACACAAATTCCAAGAAGCTTTTTATTTCCAGAGATTTGAGGATTTTATAATAGGGCATAAATTATTTTAGACCTAACAGTAAACTTTTACTAAGTTCTTACATTTTTCCAGACACCATTGATTTATATGGTCTGATTATACCATCTTTACAGCCCTATAATATGCATACTATTTTATGAGGCAAAGAGAGGTTAAATTCACATATTCAAAGTCACAGAGGACTGGTTTAATCCTATTTAGCCAAGGCAATCTGGTACCAGAATCCACACCTTTAACAAGTGCATGGAAGTGTTTTCCTGTAAGTCACTGAAATGAAGAAAGTTGACAATGCATTAATAGAGAAAGAGAAATGAATGAAGAAGGAGGTTAGCCCAGAAAATATTCTAAGCCACTATACACAAGGCATATTGTGAATGATTTTATAAAGCAGGTAATAAACACAGGGGTTTTTTTTCATCATTTACTTGTTTTCAAATGGGTAAACTGGTGTCAGGATACAAGGTACAAAAGTCAGTAATCTTTCTTATCAACATTTTAAATTTCACACTCCCATGATTCATTCTAAGGGTGGTATTTCTACACAACTGGATGAATATATAATTTGATAAGAAATGTGATACATTTTTAGGCATGAGATATCATCAAAGAAATGATAATTGACCTGTATGAATGAATGATATACAAGAAAACTAGCATTTCTAAAGAGAAGGAAAAAGAATAGGAAAAAGAAAAAATGCCTGGTGGAATTTGTCTTTCTTTCTTTCTTTTTTTAAAATGCTAGGGTGGGACTCTGGGTCTCCTCTGTTCTAGGCAGATGTTTTACACTGACCTACATCCTCAGCTCTGCAATAAATTCCTGAGGAACAAATAAGATAGAAGAGATCAGAGGAAGAGAGAAATAGCCTGACATAAAATTTTAACATAACATAATTAGAATTGAAGCTGTACTTTAAAAGTAACACAGAATGAATAAGAGAACTGTACTAAAATTTAAAAACACATGTTATAATATGCTGTAGAAAAAACATAAAATCAACTTCTTAGTATTAAATGTCTTGTTAAAACATGATATCAAATCCTGCTTAAGGAAGTAGATAACTCAAGTGTTAATTTGATAGATTCAATAATATAAATTCAGTTTAATTTCTAGCATAATATTTTCTGATAAATAATAATTACTTAAATATAACAATACAAAAATATTGCTATTATCACTTCTCAATATTTTCCTAGTTGTACTTTCTGGTGTCTTATCAAGAGAAAAATAAATAAGAAATAAAAGGAAAAGAGCAAAAATATCATTCTCCAGAGTTTTTTGGATAATTCAAAGTTACTAATGAAATACTATTAAAGTTATTTTATATCAATAAATGAAAATAATAAGCTACTATAAAATATAATGAAAACAGGAATCTCATTTAAAAATAAAACACAACAATAAAATTTAAGACATATACTAAACTAAATGTATGAAGACATATACTAAACCAAAAGTTTTAGTAAGACACAAACTCAAAAATCCTACAAATAAGATCCTTATTTAAACTGTTTTAAAATTTGAAGTATTTCTCAAAAACTGTCATTAGCAGGCTCAAATACAAATATGAGAAATTTGTAGTTCTCAGAATTCTAACAGGATCACCAATTATTATTACCAACTAGTAATCAGAAGCTTGTGTTTGCCTTCCCTGAAGTGTGAGTGGAATTTGTAACTTGCTTTTAACCAACAGAGCATGGCAAAGAAAAATGAACTTACAGATATGGTAAAGTACCTAGTCAGTTGACACTGGATTAATGAGAAAAAGGATGGACTTGTTCCTACCTTAGTAAAGGGGGTCCATTTTATAAACAGTTCAGAGTTTCCATAAAAGAAGAGACAAAGCATCAGAGATTTTCCTGCTAGCCTTGAAGAACTGAGCTTTCTGGTTTTAAAACCATATGAGAGGGCCATGTGGCAGGCAACTATCCGAGGCCTTGGGACCTTCTTGATTTTACTTCTTTTTTTGGCTGTGTACAGTGGGTTTTATTGATGGTGCACAGTGAGCTAGGGCTCCCTAAGACCCTCTCTTTTTCCAGAGGGCCTGGGATGGAAGCTGGGAGGTGAGGAGATTCTCATCACTGGGGCTGAGTGGGGCAATGACTTCTGCAAGGCAGCCTCCCTGCCCCTCCACGGTCTTGCCTGGCTGTGATGGGGGCCATGTACTCCTCGGAGGCCATGTGGACTATGAGGTCCACCACCTTGTTGCTGTAGCCAAACTCATTCTCATACCAGGAAGTGAACTTGACAAAGTGGTCATTGAGGGCAATGCCAGCCCTCCCCAAAGGGGAAGAGTGGGTGTCACTGTTGAAGTCACTGGATACAACTTGGTCCTCGGTGAAGTCCAGGATGCCATCAAGGGGACCATCTAATACCCGCTTCACCACCTTCTTGATGTCAACATCTTTGGCTGCTTTCTCCAAGAGCCAGGTCAGATCCATGACCCAGATGTGGTCACACATAAGGCCCATGCAGCTGAGCTCTGGGATGACTTTGCCCATGGCCTTGACTGTGCCAGTAGACTTGGAAATCATGTTCTGGAAGTGCCCCAGTGGTCACATCACAGCTTTCTAGAGGGGCCATCCACAATGCCAAGGTTGTCATGGAAGATCTTGGTGAATGGGGCTGAGCAGTTGGTGGTGCAGGAAGCATTGCTGACAGCCTTGAGGGAGTTGTCTTATGTCAGAGACCACTCACTATGAAGCGGCTCTGAGCAGGATTTAAATTTTACTAATTGGCTTTCTATGTTTATCTGTGAGTCTGTCCTAGGCCTCGGCCCCTTGCCTAGTGACTGGAGCTGATTCATAGTAAGTGAACCTCTATGAATCACTGGTCCTGGCTGAGGCCTATAGTGACCTGTGATGCCAGAGACACCTCAAAGGGCAAGATAAGGCCACAGCTGCTGCAGACACTTGGCTCCAACCCCAATTGACAAGATAGAAACTGCAGCTGGAGGAATTTCACTCCTGAAATCTCAATCCTACCATCAATATTATCCTGGAGGAGATCCGACCATGGAGGGACACAGGATACAGCACAGAAAGGCAATTTGCCTGCCCTCTCAGTAGGGACCCCTGGCCTGAGCTGGGAGGAGAACTAGCAGCTCCAGAGATCCAAACATGGAGGGACTCAGGGCACAGCACACAATGGCAATTTGCCCACCCTCTTGGTAAGTGCCCCTTCCATGAGGCAGAAGAATCAGCAGCTCCCACGAGCCTACTGACACACGGGCTGAGAATCAAACATCCTCCCCCCACCATTAACAAGTAAGAGCCAGAGATCCAGACATCTCTTGAGAGGTTGAACATAGGCAATGCAGCAAATAGGGGGGATTTCCTTCTACCATCTCTTTGAAGGCAAATATTGTTATCACTGTTTTGCTTGGTTCTGATTAATGGTATTGCTCTATTCAATGTTCTGTTTTGATAAGTTCTAGAATGCCCTGTATTTCCTTTGAGTTTGCTATACCTGATTGAAAGAACAACTGTTGTGAAGATAACAGGATATACTATAGTACATATTGTTGTTATGCCAATGACCTTTTGACCGTTTCTATATCAATTTCACTGCACTGTCTCAGTTGGCTATGTTCCATCTAGTTCTGTTATATTTTACTACTTTCAAAATAATAAAAAATTAAAATAAATAAATAAAAAGTAAACAACAACAAAACAAATCAGTAAGGTACTGAGCAAGCTGAAACATAATATAACTAAACAGATAATGGACTTAAAAAGCAAAAGGAGGAAAAGAAAGTACTCTGAAGGATATAACTGCATGTATGTTTAAGTGTTTAGGATTGATAACCATGTTGCTAAGTTTTTGTTTGATTGTTGAACAGAACTGTTTGCAGCCTCACTGTTTAAATGTCCACTTTGTATGCTTTAATTTTGTAACTTGAACAACTACATCTAAGAAGACAATATGTAACTTATCAACTAGTGATTTCTTACTGTTTATTTTTTTTCTTTGAAATTCTGTATTGTTTCTTCCCTTTTTTGTCTGTTTTGCTGTTTTTTTTTCTTTAAATAAAATTAAAAAAATATTATCCTGGAGATAGAAGAGTTCTCCTAAATTGGCATAATTTACTACTTGGAGAAGTCTTTGAAGAGACTCCTAAGATTCTGTTCATTGTCGGCACTTTCCTCAGTTTCTCTACCCCTTGTTGGACCTATAAAAAGTGAACTGATTCAGAGAAGTCTGTGTCTTAGCACTCAGAGTCGCAAGCTTAATTAAAGGGTTTTGACCCTCCTAGAGCCTTAAAATCATTACACTTGTCTTTTTTTATTTAACCTCTGCTGTACACTTGTTTGAGAGTTGGGGATCTAGATCAGGACCCAATAGTCTTACTTCTGGTGATTCACTTCCCTAACAATCAGGGGGGCATAGGCAGAAGCAGCAGAGATGAGGACTCCTTTGGCAACACCTTTCAAGTGAGCTCCAACTCTCACCATGGCAGTGAAGACACCAGTGGACTCCACCACATACTCAGTGCCAGCATTACCCACTGGCTGTTGTCAGGATCTCCAGGAAGATGGAGACGGCATTTCCTCTGGTGATGAGCTTCCCATTCTCAGCCTTGATGGTGTCGAGGAACTTGCTATGGGTGGAATCATCCTGGAACATGATGGTCACAACATCTGCTTTGCCAGAGGTGAAAGCAGCCCTGGTGAACAGAGTCCAACACGGCCAAATCCATGCACTCCAACTGTCACCATCAAGTCCGGATCTCACCTGTGCTGCATGGGAGAAGCTGCCATCTGTCCAGCACCTAGGAGCAGAGAACTGACGATTTTACTTTGGAATAGGCGTTACACACTCTTTTAACCTGTTAATAAGATTTGTCCTCTTGTGCATTACTTTCATAATGTATTTAAAGAAGCATAGTTGGGGAGGAAAGCAAAGTGTCAGTTCCTATAGACAACAGTGTAAGGAGACTGTTCCTGAAAGGGAGATATAGTCGGTAAGGCAATAGCTGGCCACAAATTATGTTTGGTTTTCAGCACAATTGAGAGACATAGACAGATAAGAAAAAGCCTTTATTGCTGGATGCGGGAGGGCTGCAGGAGACTGTGAGGCCCTCAAAGTAGGCAAAGCTAGGGCGTTGCTCTTGTGGGATTGGGTTAGGGGTGGGGACTATGTGAGTGGATAAGTCATTCTTTATGAGATGTTTAATGCTGATAGAAATTATATGAAAATAAGGAGGATATGACGATAAAAGAAATTGGAGAATGGTAGAATAAAGACCCCAGGCATTAAAAAAAAAAAAGTAGTGCAGATTACAGTAATTCAATTCATAATCATTTAATATTCAGAGTCATAATGGGAGGTGTTGGCAAGCTCTGGAGAGATTATACCTGTGACATATTGAACCATGGAATGACACTTCCAAATTAGTTTCCAGCATTTTTCTGACTGGGTTTTTCTTCTGATAAGTTTTTCATTTATTTCTTTCCAGAAATCATAGCGCTGAATCAGAAACTAACTTAGGCTGTGGGTGGTCCAGTGATTTTACACACCCCCGTTGAAAGAAAGAAGCAAAGAGTCCCAACTTAGACACAGTGATTCTCAAGTGAGAAGAAAGGTCAAAAGGCAGAGTGACAAAAGATAATTGTAAGGAAGCACCCAGCAAGAAAGATTTTTCAAAGAGCTATCACGCTTACAATCTAATTTTATCCTTAAACAGCCCTGCAGCAGGAGAGCTAGGGCTTACTATTCTTGCATTTCAAAGGAGTACCTGAGCTAACAAGGCTAAGTTACCTGGCTATCTAGCAATGCTGTGTGTATTTAGTGACTTTTGTCTACATCATGAGCAAATTAAGGGGCTTCAGATATTTTGATGACCAAAACATCTTTTGATTATTTTTGAGAGCTTAAAAGATTTTTGTATCTTCTACGCTTTTGTCTCTTTTGCCATTAACTTCGATTTTTTTCTGATCCAAAGATTTTCTGACAGTAGTTATCTCTGCAAGGATGGAATTTCAAGTGATTTTTATCCTTTTATCCTTTCTCTCTCTCTCTCTCTCTCTCTCTCTCTCTCTCTCTCTCTCTGTGTGTGTGTGTGTGTGTGTGTCTGTGTCTCTCTCTCTCTCTTTTACAATAAGCATGTGATATATATGTGTGCTCTGCAAATTATAATGGCTATGAATTTTTAACACTTTAATGTAATATTAAAGATTTTTCAGTAGATAAACATGTTTTAAATATATAATGCAAATCGAAATAAACTTAAGGAACAGTGTATTTACATCTAAAGGCCAGAGTAAGCATTTAAAAACAGGTTAAGAAATAGCTTAGCACATTGATTACAAACATAGACTTTGAAATCAGACTTTTGTGTTCATAATCCAGCTCTATATTACAAGGTAATACTCAAAAGCTAGGGACTCTGGTGCATGCTTAGATAACCAAAAGGATTACAGGTTTGAGGCCACCATGACAAATGAGCAATGGCCCATCTTAGAATTTAAAAAAAGACAAAAATTAAAACGGCTGTGGGTGTTACACAGCAGTACAGCACTCTTGAGTTTGATAAAAATTACTCCAAAGAAACCCTCAATATACCTTTGCATTAATATAATGATGAAAAAATTAGGCAAATAGCTAAGACACAAACCTTAGCATCACTGAAACCTATACCATAAAACTGGCATAGCCTTTATTGCACCTCTGACCTTCAATAGAGTGCCTATTCATACTAAGTTTCAGTGTGTCTCATGTGCAAAAGAAGAATTTAATCCTGTGCTTATAAAGTTCATTGAACAATAATGTTTATTTTTCATTAGATTGCTGACAGCTATAAATTATTAATTATTATTGCTATAATTGGTAACTACAACTCTTAATTTTCCATGTGACGTAATGACATTTATGAAAGAGTAATTATTTTTTGCATTACCCTCACTAAATTATTCCCTGGACAAAGATTAACAAATTAATTCAAACTTGCCTGAGATATTAACATAGTCTTACCAGCATCAAAATAATACTAGAGAGGAAGCAATTTCCTGGGGGACCATCATAGGAAGATAGAGTCTTATATAATCTTTGACAACAAATATATCACTTTTTCAGTGGACTTTTCACCAAAAAATGTGTAATTCACTGATCAATTTCAGAATCACACACTAAGAATAACTGGCATTAGCTTCTTTAGTGCATATGTCATCACCTACTGTTTCCTGACTTCCACAAATATTTACTATACCTCATGCTATGTTGAACACTATTCTTGAGTCTGGAAATAAAAACATGTCCACAATAAGCAATACTGACAAGTTCACTTTTCTTGTCATGTGTAAAATAGAATAATGAATACATAAATAAAATAGTTTCCTGCATTTTAGATACAATAAAAAGCGATTTCATAGTAATTGGGAGGTGATAAGAATGAAAAGAAATGTATCATATAAAGTAGTCAGAACCTTTCAATGTAATTATATTGGAGAAAAGTTCTGAAGGACAAAAGGAACAATACCTGGAAGACCCAGGACAAAAGACTTCTGTAAGCAGAACAAAATACCATGAACACTGTGTCCAATGTGACTGAAAATGGCATGCAGTGAAAGCACAAAGGTCAACAGTGACTAGATTCTGTAGCCTCACAGAACTGGCAAAGCTGAAGGTAAGAATCTTGGCGTGAGAGCAGCTATGAGAACAGTGCTGTAAGTGGAGTGGCTAGTGTCCGTGGGAACCTATGCCAGCTATGATCTTATAATGCTGTAGGACTGGGACCTCTCTGTATCAAGAGCACCCACACGTGTAACTCCAATCTTGGATATTTGTGCTTCTTAACTAAAGACATTAGATATTTTTCTTTGCTGACTCTTTGTTCTCAGAAACATGTATTCTTTTTAAAGTAAATAAATATATACCTAAATGCATACTGATCTCTCTTAAACTATTTACTTGACAATGTTTGGATATATGAGGGAGTGATTTGTTTCAGAGAGAAAAGAGGGAGAATTTTTATTCACCCTTCTTTCTGTAACACTCTCAGGATTATACAATAAATACAGTGATGCCTCAGTTGTTGAATGGTTGGAAGGTCAAACTTTGAACTACTTGAACAGCAAAATTTGAAAAAAAATTTTTTCTCCCTGTTCCTATGTTTATGCATTAGCAGATCTGAAAATCTGACTTTAATAAACCTGCATGGCACTGAGTCACAGGATACATCTCTATTCAGATGCAAAGGGGACGCTTTTGCCTCAGAGCCCATTGCCCAGACAAAATATGTGTTTCTTGTTTCTTACAGGAGATGAACTCATGACCGCCCACTTACAAGGCAGGCACTTATGCCACTGAGCTAAATCCCCAGCCCTAATATATTAAAACATCTGTCAGTGTGCTTTTTTTCCTTCTCTGCATTATTTGCATAAAATATAATCATAACCATGGTTCAAAAGAAAGTTAGTGGTACTGATTTAGGCAAATTTAACTCCTGACCTACTATATATCTGATAGGAGTTCGTGTTCTTTAAAATCAAAGAATGAATTTTAGGAACAATGGAGGTTAAGAACAGAATATATTTATTGAGAGAAAGAAAGCTTCTGTCTGAGAGAGAGACAGGAGTCCCGAGAAGGTTACCAAAGACTGTCTTTTCTAGGGACTTCTCTATAGTAAAATCATAGTATGAGGTGTGTTCAAGGTGGAGAAAACTGGCAACTCACAAGGCAGATGGGCATAAGGTGGGACAGAACTATGGTTAACCAACAAGATTAATTGTTCAGGCAAAATTAATTAAACCAGGGACAAATGGGGAAATGAGTCACAAAGAAAGTCTACATTCTTAGAGAGCAGTGATTCTTCCCTATGGGGTTGGAATGGTGACTCCTGGTATCCTCAGGGTGATAGGGAACTATTTAAAGTATCAGGCCTTAGCATATGGGTGCATTTGTTTGCTCTTTTGTCTTGAGGCCTGGCCCACAGCAGGAAATGTCTGTCTCCCCCTATAGCTGCAAGGTGTCTGGGCTTCTGCTCCTTTGAGGACCCAGCCCTCTCTCACTGCCTATATTTCTATCTAATTCAGCTGCCTATAACAGTACCAGCACTAACGCTAAGATGAAAACTGAGAATCGCAACAGAGTTAAAGGAAGAAATCATTGTGAAATTTGTTAGTCCTGGATAAAGGAATTTAAGAATAGCTTTTGGGCCTCAATAGCAATTATTTGGTTTTCCATTATTTCTTATGGGAAAAATATGTTTAGTTGTCAAAACTTTTCTTTTTTTGTTCAAACTGGAATGAACTGAGCTTGACAACCAAGGTATCTCAGTATAGAATTTTAAATAGTGCATTAAATTGTCATTCTTATATTAGGGAGTAAAATATTTCCTTAAGCAAGTCCAAAATCTTAAATTTAACTATAAATATGTTTATCTGGAATTCTCTAAGAATAACTAAAGAAATGTAAGTATACTCTTTTTGTCTTTTCTGATCTAATCACTTATATCATTTAAAATGGCTACAAAGTATTACAGCTTTAATGCAAAAAGAATATGGTGTATTTATTGAAACATGAAGGAAGAGGAAGATAATAGGCTTATATCCTCCTCCTCCTCACATTTTCTTCATCTCCCAAGTCCTTCCCAGCAGAGCTTTGGCTGGGAATGCATACTGCAGATCAGAATCATTCAGATACTGTTTTGATTGCTGGTAATCTCCCATTTCACTGCTTTATTATAAGCTAAAATTTTTTTATTTTTTGACTTATAGAGAAAGACCAGGAACTAATACTTTTGTAATCCTTTGCTCTTGGACATATGCCATAATTTAAGTTCCAGCATGTGAACTGGCAAAACATAACCAAAAGCTTTTACTCCTTTATCCATGTATAATACTAAACTTTACTTTTTATCTTTCCTTAGCAAATATATCTGGCAATTTGGTACATTTTTTGCTTGCCAATGGAAAGGAAAAATGTTATCTATTTGTGAATGACCTGTGTATATCTCTCATGTGAAACTTGTCTCTGTGGTCAAATTGGTGAAAGTTAACACCGAACTCCTGAGATCAATGTATCAAAAAAAGGAAGATCCTAAACACCAAGTCATCTGGTGGAGAGCCACTTACTGATGAAAAACAGCTATTTATTAAATTCATGTGAGCATGTGTGTAAGGTGACAAAATCACTATATTTTCACATCTTTAGAAGTAAGAGCAAAGAAAATCCAGGATGAAAGTGCTGACCCTTAGCATCAATGTTAAGTCAGCATCTACATGCAAATATTCTTTAAGTCCTGTATTTCCCTTGGAACATCAAACTCTTCCATCTAATCACTGTAGAACATGAATATTACAATAAGCACAGAGCACTGAGTTCTACAAATATAAAAAATATACCCACAAACAAAATTAAACATCTCCTTGCCAATTATTCACTGAATCTTAACAAGTACAGAGTATTGCAGCAGATGGGGGAAGTGATTCTCAAAAGACAAAGAAATTTTCCTAGATCTTAAGGACCATGGAAATAACTTAGGGAAAGTTCTCGTTTGAACTTCAAAATTCTATAGAGTTGTGGGGTTTTAATCCATTTTACATCAAAGAGTAAATGTATGAATTGCTTAAAATAAATTTTGTATAAAAACATTTTTAAAAATTAGACTTAAAAAATTAAATAACATTGACTGCATTTAAAAATATCATTAGTATTAATATGCAATTATTTTATAAATATCTTTTATTAAAAACTAAATGGCTAAGTGATTAAATTGTCTCTTCAACAAAAAGTACAGCCAAGTGTAGGTTTTCATTATTAAATGAGAGATCTCAGACTTATTATGGTAAAAAAAAAATTACCTCAAGTGTTGGAGACCACTATGAAGCAGCTCTGAGCAGGATTTAAATTTTACTAATTGGCTTTCTATGTTTATTTGTGAGCCTGTCCTAGACCTCGGGCCCCTTGCCTGGCTTCGGGAGCTGATTCATAGTAAGTGAACCTCTATGAATCACTAATCTTGGCTAAGTCTTGTAGTAGCCAATGAGGCCAGAGATACCTCAAAGGGCAAGATAAGGCCACAGCTGAAGACACCTTGGCTCCTCCACTAATTAAATAAATGGAGACAGCAGTTAAAGGAAGTTCACTCCTATAGTCTCAATCCTACCATGAATGTTATCTTGGAGACAAGATGATTCCTAAATTAGTTTACCACTTGGAGAAGTCCTTGAAGCTACTCCTGAGGTCCTTCCTGCTCATTTCCTGCACTTTTCTCAGTTTTCTCACCTTTTGTCCTTGGTCTAATATAGTGGGCTAATCCAGAGAAGACTTGGTCTTAGCCCTCAGAGTAGTTTGCTCAACTAAGGGTTTTGATCCTCCTGGAGCCCTAAAATCATACTATTTGTCTCCTTTTATTTACCCTTCTCCCTACACTTGTTTGAAAGATCAGGGATCTAGGTCAGGACCCAATACTGAAGTTTATTGCTAAAATGATTTAGTTTGGTAAACATTCACTGTGGACTTATTGGGAAGCACCTTTCTCATAATTCTCCAAAGTTATAACTTTACTGTAATTTTCAAATAAAGTAATTGATCCAGGATACTGTGCAAAAGTATGCAAACATAAATGTGTGTGTATATATATATATATATATATATATATATATATATATAAACATTTTATGAAATAAAATATATACAGAAATACAAATATAATCTGTATAACATAATGAATTTTCAGACATTAAGCATCCTTGTATAGCCAAATAAAATAAAACACTAGCATCTAAAACACTTTCCTCCTACCCAACTTAATTTTAAAATGAACTTTAACATATGGATTAGTTTTGCCAATTTTTTAAACTAAAGTAATGATATTATATGTATCCATAATATTGGATCTGATTTTGTGTGTGAAAAGTTTTTGCCCTAGTATAAATTACTGTATAATTATGGTGGCTTTCTAATGTGGCAGAAGCCCAAAGCGGGGATGATCACCACTTCCTGTTTCTTCTTCAGCCCTAATTGTAACTCCTTTCCTGTTTGCATGCACAGAGAATTCCAATTTGTTTCTCACATGTCATCAGTAATTGCCCCATGTGCCCCTTCCGATCAGAGGTCTTATAACTCTGCCTCTCTGTGTCTGGTGAAAGAAGACAGCCCAGCCACCGAGGGTTGTGTGCTCCTTTCCACATCCTCAACTCAATAAACATGTTCATTTTGTATTTTTGCTTCTCTATTTGCACAGAATACTCTAACAGTTTATTCTTTGTCTGAACACTGCTATATGATGTTTACTTCCTGACTATATCACAATAATTTTGTCTACTCCAGTGTGTATTGGAGTATTCAACATGTTTGTGTACTACTAAATAAATACTGTTATTTCTGGTTTTAAGGAATGTTTTACAAAGTTAAACACATGTGCTTGATAAGTACTCTTAAAAACTATGAAAAACTCATGTATGATATAAAATATATGCAAGTGCACATAAGTATTTTCAGATAGCATTATGGATCATGAAAATAATCAATATTTGCACATATTCAAATTACAATTCTATTTTACAATGTTCTCTTAGAGAGTTTTAACAAATAATTGTAAAACTTCTCCAAGACACTCAATTTAGAAACTGCCTGACAGTTTAAGGACTTGTTCTGACATCTTATTCATAGATGTTCTATTATGCATGGTATGTGTAGAATTAGTTTTTGTACTTTGAGAAATTGTAAGGAATCCAAGGACGTGTATCATGATAAAAGAGAAATTGAATGGTTAAACCATTAAATACATGTGACAAGGAGTAAAACTACTCCTGCACGTTAGCCATTGTACTCTTTGGCTGACTGCCAAAGGTGTTCAATCAGACAGAGAGTTCTCACAAAATGAGCTGTTTCTGAATTAAAAGACCTGTCTATGGCTCTGGACAAAAACAGAGATGTCAGTTGAGATGGTCCAAGGCTTTCAGCCAGCTAAAATTACTTTTCCTTTGTAATTCAGATAAAACTCCTATCTCCCCTTGCAGTCAGCTGGACACTTAAGAACCTTCCTTTATCTTCAAGTGCTTGGTTGTCTGGTGCAGACCAAGTGGAGAAACTTTTTCTCCACATCACTCCTGGCCCCCTGTATTTCTTGCTTTAGGCTAAAAATACATGGCTCTATCAAAATATTTTGCTTAAACAAAAGTACACTTAAAAGGAAGTAAAGTTACAAGCTGATGAATCAGTCCTACTTTTAAATTGTTATTGAATTGAATAATGCTATAAATTCAATAATGATATTTCTTCTTTATATCCACTACTTTAGGAAATTTATAATATAGTTTATGATACACCTTGTCTATATGTATTGTTTTCTTTTGTTTTGTTGTTTTTGTTTTAGTACTGGGGATCGAACTCATAATCTCACACTTGCCAGGCAGGCACATGTGCCACTGAGCTAACCACCCCCACCCTCAACTTGTATTTTTTTTTTAAAGTAGTTCAAGTCCAAAATTCCAAACTCAGGACTATATGGGAGTGTAGTTCTGTGTAAATTCAAAAACTGGAAACTCTTGGAATTATTTCCTAAATATTTGGAACAAATTAATTCTTAAAATTTTCTGTGAGGTTGAAATAATTCACTGAAGTCAAATCTCAATTCTACCATTATTTTAGCTGGTGAATTATCTAAGCTTAAGATCTCTTCTTTATGTAAGAAAAGGAAACAATATCAGGACTTACAACGTAAGTTAGAAGCGAATAAAGTATCTAAGCAGTCACTTTTACAAAGTAAGCACCATGTAAAATTATTATCAAATGTTTCAGAAATAGAATACATGAACCTTATCTGTGAAATTCCAAACAAAAAGAAAATCTGAGAAATGTGGAACCAGGAAGGTTTTGAATGCTAACTCTAAATTCGATGCTGTGAAACATTAAATTATTACATAATCCTGCTAGGCTTCTTTTCATAATCTGTAAAATAGTTATTCCTAATTTGAAGCATTACTTTGGGGATTCAGTGATATAATTAAAGGTATATTCTAGCAAGTACATATAATCCTCCAATAATTAACAGTTTTATTTATTCCTTCATTTTATTTTTTTAGCTGAGGCTTTTTAAATAGCCTAAAGGCACTAGATGGGGGTAAAATTATTAGTAATCAAGGTATTAGTAGATTAAAGGTAGAGAAGTAAATGAATTACAATCCTAAACATGTCACATTTTACTCCATACTCCTGCTTAAGAAGCCAACAACAACAAAAAATATCACATAATGTGAGACCTTCAAAACAATGAAATCTTGCGCACAAATAAAATATGACACTTTACTCTTGAGAGGTTTTCACCACTGCAAGATTTACCTTTAGATCCAGCCAAAATGATGGATATGCCTCTGGCTGGCAAGACTTACGAATGTGAGGCAGGGCCAAAATAAACATCAGGCAATGACTTGGCTTAAATTCCTGTTACTTCAGAAAAATACAGTTGAAAACATTATTTAATCATCCTGTTACTGGCAACTGAGTTAGATAGAAATATTAAAGTCAGTCAGACAGGGCTGGGTCCTCAAAGGAACCAGTGCAGAAGCCCAGATACCTTGCAACTGTGGGGGACACAGATGCCTCCTGCAGTGGGCCAAGCCTCAAGACAACAGATCAAACAACTGCATCCATATTCTAAGGACTGATATTTCAAATAGGTCTATATCACCCTGAGGAACCCAAGAGTCACTATTCCAACTCTGTAAGGGAAGAGTTACTGCTTTTTAAGCCTGCTGCCTGCTAGACTCGCTTCTCCATTGGTCCCTGATTTAATCAATTTTACCTAAGCAATTAATCTTACTGGTTAGCCATAGTTCTGTCCCACCTCATGCCCACCTTGGAAGTTCCCAGCTTTTCCCCATCTTCTACTCATCTCACCTTGTGATTTTACATTATAAAAGTCCCTAGAAAAGACAAAGTCTTTGACCACCTGCTCGGGATCCCGTCTCTTTCTCAGACAGAAGCTTTCTGTCTTTCAATAAATATATTCTGCTCTTAACTCCATTGTTCCTAAAATTCATTCTTTGATTGTAGAGAACATGAACTCATACTGGATATATAATAGTTTGGGAGTTGCATTGCCCTACATCAATCCAACTGTATTCTTTGCTGATATTTGCATTTGTTGTAAAATGAGTAGGTTGGAGCAAGCCAAAACATAATGATAATTCCAGGAAATATAACATTTATTGATATTACAATAAAGTTTTTGGCTTAAAAAATTGTCTTAGCCATGTTCTGGTCAATGAAACAGAATACCCAACACACACCATTTAAAGAAAGAAAGCTTTATTTTGGCTCAGAGTTTCAGTCCACAGTCATGGGGCCCCAAGGCTGAAAGGCTATGGTGGAGGGGACAGCGGCTCAATCCATCATAGCCAGGAAGCAGATAGAGAGACATGCAGCGCCCTTTTCTGTCCATGCCACATCCTAGTCCATCCATGCCTTGTGACAATCGCTTCTCCAGGAAAAGGACACAGCATGTGGGAATTGGGCGCGGGGATCTTGGAATGCTTTGTACTGATAATTGATTGTAATTTGTGTAATTCACATAT
>PVLA01003463.1:28679-212160 GCA_004027455.1 Hydrochoerus hydrochaeris
CAGCTGCCTAAGACAGGCACAGGACCAATTGCTGTCCTGCAGGCCCATGACGGGTAAGGCCTGGTTGGGTTCATATGAAGAGTCCTTGACCTAAGACAGGAGCTGTCCTCACAGGGACTGCCATACTCCCATAAGTGATAAGGGAAACAATGTAGGGAGCGGCACAATAGCCTCACACATCTCTCCCTCCTGCAGGCATTCAAGTGCATTGGCTTACATTTCCCAAGCTAACTGAGTAACAAGATTGAGATGTTAATTGATACCTATTGCCCTGAGCCTGGGGCACTCCCTGCTTGGGGTTGAGGTTAATTAATACCTATTGCTTGGGATTGTCTCTGCCTGACCCTGGGCCTGGGGCGCTTCCTACTTGGGGCTGGGGGTTGCTGCCAAGGTTAGCAAATATATATTCCAGCTTCTAAAAAATAAAGCGGATTCAGATTCACTCACAGACTGGTGTGCAGTGTCTTCTGTCTCTCACTCGCCGACTCCCTATCCACCTTTGAGAAACCCTAGCCCTGCTGCAGCTGGACTCCTGCAGAGACAGGAGGAACCAGATACAAGAAGGCAACCTTCCAAGTTATGCTTCCAGATACTGGCTGCCAATCACTCCATACTTCTTAACAGCATATGAGTTTATTAAGCAGTGAATTGATGATTATGGCTATGTCTGGATCTAGTCACCTTTCCAACATGAGACTTTGAGGGTACATTTTACATCTAAATTGTAACAAATACATTTCTGGGAATTTTATATATACAATCATTTGTTGATTCCTTGCAATGATGAAAGAGTGGGAGAGCTAAAGATACTGATACATGCTACCTAAAGTCATTATCAAATCATGCACTTTTGTGCAAGAGAAAGACAAGCATGACCCAGTACACACTATCACTATTTGGTATATTTCAAAAATGTAACTGAAAAAAACAAGTACTGTTTTTTTAAATGTATGATGAGAGGATGAATTAATAGTTATAAGCAAAGAGCAAAAACATTGTTTTTCTGTTTTTATTTTTAAAACTGATAGCAATGGACATAGTGGCACACACCTGTGATCCCAGCACTCAGGAACCTGAGGTAGGAGGATTGTCATGAGTTCAAGGCCAGCCTGCACTACATAGTGAGATTTTTGTCTCTAAATAAATAAATAGCATCTTTTCTTAAGGGAGAAATGGAGCAGTAGAAACTTTATTAAGGCACTCACATTTTTACTTTTGCATAATACAAAATCTTTATGTATATGTGATATCCACACAATATTTTTTGAAATAGTTATTACTAAGTTTACTTGCTCATGATTATATTGAGATAGAAGTTCAACTGAGGTAAAATATAAGAACTTGAGTTTCTTGATTATAACATAAAGACAAAGCAATTTGTAATTTCAAACTGCTCTAACTCTTCATTTAAAATTTTCTCTGTCTAGGTTCCCTAGGGTTGAACCCAGCATACAACTTTTACTTTCTGAAACTAGTAAAATCATCATATTTGAATGGTATAACTCTAGAAACAGTCTACCCAATTCTAGGTTGATGCAACCCCAAGTTCATCTCTGGGGATATGAAATAACTTCAGTGTCTGAAAGGTTTCCTATTAGTAGTAAAGTTTTAACAATGATCCTTCTCTGTCACTTTTAGATATCATTTTATGATATGCATATTAATGGTCTTTTTGTAAGTGACTGTCCCTTCATATTAAGGTGTGAGAACTCATTTATCTCTCTCAGACACATCCCCTTCCATTGCTTAATGCTACACCTATTTTATGATTATCTCCAAATCTTTAATTTTAAAAAGAAAAAGGGATAAAAATAAGCTGTTAGAGAAAAGACACAACTTATCTATCAAAAAAAGCCCATTAGAATCATGGAAGACTTTTCAGCACAACCCCTCAAGTTAAGATGAATATGAAACGAAGCATTTCAATCCATGAAAGAAAATAACTTTCAACCCAGATTGATGTACCCAGCAAAATTTTCTTTCAAATTTGATGGAGAAATGATAGTTACATGACAAAAAACAACTGAAGAAATTCATGCCTGCCAGGCCAACCCTAAAAAGAGTACTGAAAGACATACTAGAGAGGGACAAAAATGACCACAGTTCTCAGAACAACATCAGAAAGAAACCACCAGGCAGGGTAAGCAATTATACAAGGGGAAAAAGCAGGAGACCAGCAGCAGGAAAAAAACATGACAAAGTACACTTCAATTATATCCTTCAATATTCCCAAACCTTTAGGAGTAGTTCACACCATTATAAGGAAATTTGGACTCTGAAGAACTTATTTAAAATGTATTTAAAATACATTTGTCTTCCTAAATGGTTCTCAAACTTATTTATGCATTCATTTCCCATAGTTAGTTAACATTTCTTTCTAGCACCACTACATGAATCACCTAAACTGATGTCACTATTTTGTCTTTCCCTCCCTCATCTTTCCATTGCTCTACCATAGTCAGAATGATTCTAATGTGAAAATAAGAAAATTGAATGTTTACTGTCAACCCAAAGTACTTAGAAACAATACACACTTCTAAACTAACTTACAAGACTGACTTGACACTTGCTTATCTCTTCAACATAAATAGCTCATTCCTTTAGCAACTTACACTCCAGCGACTGCGCAGTGCTCTTATATCTAGCAGTACACAAGCTCTACTCACAATACTTCTGAAGCATCATTGTGTTCCACGGCAAACCCCCACTCATTACTCAGTGACGTCAAAGAGCCATTTCCTGAACATCGCTCTCTAACGTCATCTACTTGCAGGTCAGGATCATGAGCGCCAAGGGAGAAAGTTTGTCACTGAGCTTACAGTGGCAAAGTGATTAAAATGACTGCCTAGATTTACTGTTAATGGAATGAAAATGAAAATTTAAAAAGAACTTTGCAATCTAAATTATATTTAACCTTAAGAGAATATTTGAATAAATAAATCATCATTTTCTTTAACACACAAAGTAGTAATGCCTTTAAATCATCAGTTAAAATTAATCAAATATTATCAAGGCCAGGATAAGAAGAAAAAATGAAAAACTATATAAATAGATTTTAGTAAAGGAAGTAATGTACAGCCATTATCAATATTTTAACTGGGTTTGAATTTCAGACTCAATATTTATTACCTTGATAAAGTAACTTAAATTGCCTTAATTTCAGTGTTCTTAACTGGAAAAAGTCATAAAGATAATATTTTTAACATAAGGTTATGATAAATAAATGAGTTCAGGCATTAAAAGTGCTAATAACACTGTATACAACATGTAAGTATTCAATAGATATTAGTAGTAATAATTTTAAGTTGAATAAAATTCTGTTAATGAGAGTAATTTAGAACATTCAAAAACTTTTAAAAATTAAGAAAAACCAACATTTCAAGACAAATATTTTCTTGAGCAACTGGACAGTTATATAAATCATTTCTTTCACAAAGGACTTTTAGTATTATAAATAAAAACAACCTTCATCATTCTGTAACTTTTATTCCTACAGTAGTCAGTCAATGAAGAAAAATACATTAACATTTTAACCCAGCTCTCCTTGGATAAGAATCATTCACAACCTCTAAAAATCTACCTTTTATTGTGCAAAATGTATGGTATATGGGTTTTGTTGTTGTTGTTGTTGTTGTTGTTGTTGTTTTGTACTGGGGATTGAACTCAAGACCTCATGCTTTCCAGGCAGGCACTTAAGCCACTGAGCTAAACACCAGCCCTGTTATTTGATTTTTAAGAAACTTTTGCCCACCATAACAATAATAGCAGTATTCCTGGAAAACATTAGCTTCAAAATAGAATAGTTATAAAATCAAAGATCTATTCTTGTTTTATACAAAAATATCTGATGAGCTATCCAAGCTTCAATAGCCATTCATAAAACTGTACTTGATTATTTGCTTTGTAATTTAAAAGCTCAATAGTATGTTCTGATTAGGTATTTATTATGAGCTGTAATTATGATCACTTTTTGCTATGATATGTAGAATCTGCTTTCACAAATGTAACTTCATCTCCTGCCATCTCACCCTTTGTGGTTTCACTGGCTTAAATAATGTGTTTCTCTCCCTAATTTTTAGCTGCTGAGTATTCTGTGAGTAATGCTGTTGCTCCTATAAAGCTTCTCCTTGTGCTTCCAGCCTTCTCTTCAATCTCACCTTTTAGAATCCAATCTTGACCAAATTTCAGGAAGCAGTTTCCTCCTGTCTTTTCCATATTCACCTTTATTTCCTTTTGCCCCATTTAAACACAATTTTAACATTTTTTGTTGGTTTGTTATTCACTTTGTATTTTTGTTTATCTTTCCCATGTTTGCAGTGCTGAGAAGAGAAATTAGGCCTTTTCACATGCTAATCTGGGCTCCACTAAAGCAGAAATCAGAAGGGAAGGGGATATAGCTCAGTGATGCAGCACATGCCTGGCAAACATGATGTCCTGAGTTCTGATCCCAGTAATCCCCCAGAAATCAGAAGAAAACCAACCTTAATTCTCCCCTGAACTCCTCTCCTTAAAAGTACTTAGCTCTGTGAGGTTACAGATAAGGTAAACAGCTATGTTCCTGTAAACAGAATCCTGTGGCATCTTGTTCCCACTGAGATCTGCTTTTCTTTCAAGGCTGACCTCTGCTTTGTTCCTGATAAGAATGCCTGTAACACCCCCTAGCATCCATACATCCAGGTTTATTACATCCTGTCCCCAAGATTCAAAAGGTTACAAAATTATCACTGTGAATAACTGCCTTTGTCTATAACCCCACCTTCTTTCCTGCCTCTAAACAGGCTAATTCCAGGTCACATATACAACATTTGGAACTTTTGCTTGACACTAAGTGTTTTATATAGAAGTCCAACTGAGAAATATGCACTTAATAAAATTCTCCTGCTTCCTAGCAGTCTCTCCCATTTCTTAAATTCTGCAACACTACCATAAAGCTACAACCCTAGCCTAATTTTTCTTTCTGTAAAGAAGTTAAACCACAAGAAGGGCAGGATGATTTCCAGCTCTTTCAGTATTTTCCCTCTAGAAGTTGGCAAGTTACTCAGGATGCAGTGTGTGTAAAATCTTGCAAAGTGAGATGATATAATTTGCTTTCTCATTCCTACAACAAAAGGAGGCAATGTACATTACAGAAAACAAGATTATGGCCTATTCCCCTCAAACATGTTTGTCATTTTAAAAAATTTCCACCTTAATTAAATGGATAAATACAGAAAGAAAGCTAGTAGTAATAAAGAAGTACATTTAGTAATATGTTTTATCATTTCTTTTCAATGAGAAAAATTATTTCAGATTTTAGAAGCAGTTAAGGGATATCAAATTCACATCAGTAGACCTGAATACATATAATTTAAAACTTTTATGTATCCAAAGCAATGAAAAGCAAAAATTGAAAACAAAATAACCTAGGGAGAAATATTTGAACACAAATATGTAAAAGATCAATTCTTATAGATATTCTTGCAGATTCAAATTGTTAAGAAAAACTCAATTATATTAAATGTAATGAGTAATAGACCATAAATATAATTCATACAAAATATGAAAGTAATTAAATATTTTTATAGGTTATATGTTTGAGATACTGGATGTTTCTTTCCATACATTGTTTTATTTCATTCCTCAAATGGTCATATTAGACATATATACTCATAAACATTTTTCATAGAGGATTCTGAGGAATATAGAAGCTAATTAATTTGTTCATCATCACATTTTTTAGTAGTGAGAGTAGATTCAATGCCAAACGTTTTAGAAAATGAAAGGTTTACATTGTCAACAACTCTGATATATTGACAATTCCCATAGAGGGGTGTATAAAAAGGTGCATAAATACAATCTCACAAATAATTGAGAAATGTACCTGCTGTTTCTGATCACTTTGACACATTCTTTTCAATCTCAAGCCTCACTAAACATAATCCTTCATGTACTCTATCCATGACTCAATGCAACTGAATGCAATATTTCTATCAACTTATACCCAAGACAAAATTTTTACCCCTTAAAAGTAAAATGCATTCTCTTTTCTTCCAAGATATTCTCTCATTTACTTGTACTTATTATAATGAAGTATCAAAGAGTATTTATACTCTTCATATACAATTTCTTCATTAATCTTTCCTAATTTCATTCATCTGGCTTTGATGTTTTTATTCTTTAGCAAGCATTCATGTGATGTTTCCCAATGACTCTCATATGGCTACATCCAGTGGTTAACTTTTAGTTTTCTTAATATTAGATAAATCTATGTAATTAATCAGACATGAACCACCTTTTTCCTTCATAAATGTTCTACATACTCTTGACTTCAGGATTTCATGCTCTTTTTTTGGTTCATTTTGTTTTTGTTTCTTTTTATTTTGAAGAGAATAAAACAAAATGAGAGAAAACAAAATGGAATCAATCAAAACAAAAGGATGGACATAGTACATGACTTAAAATCAAAATACAAGGTGAACAACGGTGGTTACTATAATGTCTCTTGTTATCTTCAATATAATTGCTTATATAATCAGGTATAATAAAATTGAACATAACAGTACAGAACAAAATCAATAAAACAAAATATTAGAGACAGTATAGGGCTTCAAAGAAGATAAAAGTCAAACAAGAATGGGTATCATAGTGAATCTTACAGTGTTCAAAGTAGTTGCCTATACCCTCAGACTTAATACTATCAAACAAAACAGCTTTGAATAAAAATCAGTCAAAAGAAGACAGTGATCAAACAAAAGAGATTCAAATAAAATCAGTCAAAACAAGACAGTGAAAGGAATACAGGTCTTCAAATTAAGTTCATAGGAAATAAAAAATGGTTACCATAGTATATCTTCTATCTTTGAAATAGCTGTCCATGCCATCAAATATAGTACAAGTAGACAAACTGGAACAGAATATAAACAAACTAAACAGAGAGATGAAAACAATATGGGTTTCAAATCATGATACAAGATTAACAATGTCCTCTGCCTTCCCTTTTTAGACAGTTCCTCCCCTTTCACTTTCACAGGGTGCATTGTGCATTTTTTATCCCACTGATTCCTTTAGTTTTTAGATTACAGAGGCAACCAGCTATTTACCTAAGTGATTCTGAACCTTTTTACCCCTTATCATGATCTCAAGTTGTATCCCTTTACCTACAAGAGCCTCAAGACTTTTTTTTCCTTATAGCTGAATAGTTCTCCATTGCATAAAAGTGTTATATCTTTCCAACCAAACTGCACCCCACCTTTTTCTGATTCCCTGTCACATAGAGCATTATTTTCTCATCTTAGACTTTCAGCCCATTAACCCTCTTTCAGGTTAATTATGTTTCTTATATAGAGCATCTTGATGGACCCTATCTCCTGATCCACTCTGCCTGTGTTTCTTTTTATTAGTGTATCGAGGCCATCCATGTTAGCAATTATGGCCAACCTTCTCTGCCTCATCTCTGCCATGCTATTTTTCTGCCCTTAGTTTTCTACTTTTCCCCTTCATTCCACTGTCTGCCCTGTTCAGTGAGCCCCCACTGCTGCTGTAGCTGAAACCATGGTCTTTTTTCTGTCTCTCTAGAATGTCCTTCAGTATTTTTTTGTAGGGTTGGATTGATGCTCATGAACTCCTCCAGTTCCTCTTTATCATGGAAGCATCTTGTTTCTCCATTAATTTTGAGAGACAGTTTGGAAGGATATATCAGTCTGGGTTGGAGATTATTTTCTTTCAGGGCTTGGAATACTTCACTCCAACAAGCTCTTCCTGATTTGATGGTTTGTGTTGAGAAGTCTATCATGATTATGATGGGTTTTCCTTTATAGGTGATCTGTTTCTTTTCTCTGACCACTTTTAATATTCTGTTCTTGTGTTGAATTTCTGGGATCTTGATTATTATATGTCTGGGTGTAGATCTATTTTGGTTATAGCTGGCTGGAATTCTGTATGCTTCATATATGTGAATATCATTTCCTTTTCCTATGCTTGGGAAGTTTTCTTTAATTATTTCTGTAAATAGCCTTTGATTTCATTTGTGTTTACCTCTTCTTTTTCACTCACATTTTTTATTCTTAAGTTATAGTTCCTCTTTTCATCTTCTAGCCTTTGTATTGTTACTACCTGGTTCCTTGTTATTTTTAAAAGATCTGTGCTTTCACAATCACAAGTTGCATATCTGTCTTCAAGGTTTGATAGTCTGTCTTTAGTTTCTTTCAAGCAGTTTTGCCAGCTTTCAATGGAGTTTTTAATTTCCTGGTAATCTCTTTGAATCTGTTTCATGTATTCTAAATTTTTTTTATATTCTTCATCAAAGGTTTCCCTCCTTTTTCTATGCTCCTCTGTTCTTCCATCTGTGTCTTCTTGAGAGGTGCTTAGCATTTCTTTTATTATTTTTCTTTTATCTTCCTTTACTTATATTAGTTTTTCTGGTTTAAGTTCTTTTATAGTTTCACAAAGTTCTTTCTTTATGTCAGATGCTATTGCTTCAGAAATTGCAGGTGTGTGACTCCTGATCTCTTCTGTTTATCTCTTCTGGGCCAGTACTGATTGGGTTGGAGGCTGGAGACTGCTTTTTGTTTCTTCCTCTTGTCACGTTCCTGGTTTCTTTCAGACAGTAGGTATTGGGGTTCGCGGCACTTCCTGTATTGATTATAATTACTCTGAAGCGTGCTGCTTTCCCAAATCTGATGGTGACTACCAGAGTATAGGCAGGGATGCGGCAGACTGGCCCCTCCCTTCTGAGCCTGTTAACCACTGGGAGTTTTCACCACATTCTACCACGTGTGTGGCAGAGTTGGTTAGGGACAGCTTTAGGGAAACCTTGGCCTTGGCTACTGGATTGTGCACAAGGGTGGGACTCAGTCCAAACAATTTCCACCAATCTGCTCTATGCTAGGAGTGGCTGAATTAAGTCAGCTGCAGTTCTAGTTCCAGGCTTATATTGTCTAACTCCAAAATGGTGCCAGGCCAATCACTCAATCCCATGGGAAGACTGATTCCCCCACACTGACCGCCAGCCAGTGCAGTTCTCTGTTCTACTGCTCCCCTCTGCCACTGCCTTCCCCCTGTGGCCTTCAGGCTTGCCAGCCCCAATTTTCACTGTGACCATGAGTCTCCAGATGCCAGTGACACTTTTCGTACAGTGGGACTGGCTCCTGTGAAAGTGCCTCTGGTTACTGCCCTCTGTTTAAGCTTTTCTTTTATTTTTATTTTTTAATTCTCTCTGTGGGCTTCGATTCTCACTTTAGTTTCTTTCTTGGTTGAGGGGATCCATTTCTTTACTTCTGGTCTTCTCCAGAAAGCTATATTCCAGCATCTGAGTTGTTTCTCTCAAAGAGACTTTTTACTTTGCTGCTTACTGTTCTGCCCTCTTCCCAGAATCCCCATGCTCTTTGTTTTTCTACTACCATCAAAACTATTCCATTCCTTTTGGAATAGCTTTTGTTGGTTGTTCCACTTTCATTAATCTCTTATTGTTTCAATAAGAGTTTAGGGCTCAGTTTAGGAATTTTATGTTTTCTATTAAATGTAGGCTCTTGGAGACACCATTAAGTCTCATCTATATACTGACAGTACTCAAATTGATATTTCCATTTTAGTCACATGTAACTGTATCTCCATATTTGAATATTCTATCTAGACAGCCAATATTTTTAAAATTCAACGTATGTATATCTCAAACAATCATACTACTTTCCTTTATTTATTTCCCAAAGGAAACTTTATTCTTCACTTGTTCAAAAATTATTTCCTCTGTTTCACCTGTGATAGTTTCAACTCCCATGTCTTCAAGTTCATAAAGCACTATTCTGCTATGTTTAATCTGCCATTAATCCTACTCAGTGTATTTTTCATGGTAGTCATTAAAATTTCTATTTCTTTAAAGTTACTTCTGTGTATCCATTTTCTTATTTCAACATATGTGATACAGTTTAACATTTTCAGTGTCATCTTATGCAAATTCAAAAATTCAAGACAATTTTTATTTGCTGATTATCCTTCACATTGTGGATTATGCTTTCTTAAAATAAGGAATATTTGATTGAATATCAGACATCATGAATTTCATATGGATAAGTCCTGGGTATGTTTACACTTCTTTAAATATACTTAAGTTTTGTTCTAGGAGGCAACTGTCACTGGGAAAGAGATTAATCTTTTCAGGTTTTTATTTTATAGGGTTTAGGAAGGTTTGAGTAAGGATGAAATTCAGGTTAATTATTCTTCACCACTAAAGCAAGATCTCCCAAGTTTTCTATCCAATGGACTACAAATTGTGAGGTTTGCGTATCTTGAAAGAACAAGTACTTATTCCAGTGCATTTGCTCTGATGAGAATTTGCTGTAACACACAAGAGATACCTTCTCCACAGTTTTCTCTTTCTGTACCACTCTTTCTTCTCTGTACTTTAGAGTGGCCTTGATTTTCTTGGACTCAGTTCTATGTCCTCCACTCAATGGATGGACCTGGCTCTCTTCCCTTGCTCTTCTACACTGCAGCCTGGGAATTCTTTCAAAACTATAGGAGTCATATCAATTCCTTCTGTCTCTCAAGGACCACAGTCTTCTCTGTCCAGTGTCTATTGTCCTCAGAATGTTGTTTCATGTCTTTTGTCTAGGTTGTCTTAGGACAGCTACTTTTCAGTAGTAAGAGCTAAACTGTTTCTCCAGTTTGAAAAGAGGCATAAATTTAATCATGTTTATTTAAATGATAAAAATAAACAGGACATAATATTTTCATATATAGCCAACTGGAGCACATGTTTTTCTTAATAGTACTTTTACTTCTTATACAAGTTTTATTTAACTTAATTGTTATATTTTACTCTTAATATCTGGTATCATTTAAGCTTTGTTAATGTTAAGTTTAAATAAATTGAATAAATTATAATAAATGGAAAGTAAAAATATTATAATTTTTTGCCTTTATTAGATAGACCAATTTCACTTGCTGCTTAGGAACAGAAAACAAATGGACTATGACTTACAACCTTAGATATTTAGATGGAGAAAGTGATCATTTGAATTGTTTCACCAAGAAATAAATCTTGTTACTTCAGTCTAAATATCTAATGCTTAATGACACTTGGGTAATTTACCAAAATCATATCCAATTTAAATTATTTTTTTAAATCCCTACAGATATAGTTATGGAAAAATATGAAAAGGGATGATTAATTTTCAATCAGAAACAATACTACCATGTCTTATGTAATTTGGAATTCTATCAACTCAGAAAGAAACTAAAAATGACTTAATATAATTTCCTTATTCTTATGTAAACCTGTGTGAAAAATTGTAAGAAGATCAAGTAATATAGACAATGCAGACAATACAAGGAAATTAAAGTTAATGACCCATTTTGATTGGTGTTGTCAGGACAAAATGAATATTTGATGAACTGAAAATAGATGTGCTTCATGAGAATTTAATAGGAAATCTATTCAATCTAGAACAGAGAGGTTCAACTCAGCATATCTTATAATTTAAATAAGTTAAATTTTTGAACAGAAATATCCTTGCCTAAAGAATGACAATATTAATATAGTTCTACCAATGTGACATTAAAATAAATGATAGTATACATTATATAATTTTACACATTCATATTTGTAATCATTTCATATTTTAAATATTCCATTGTGGGGGATCTAAATCATTAACAAAAAATACTATGAGTTGTGCAAATCAGAAAGTGTATCTTTATTCATTTTGATATTAATTTTTTTTCAGTAAGAAAGAAAGAATTTATCTGATAGCTATAGTTTCAAAAGTTTTCACTTTCAAGGAACGTTAACAAACACATGCTGTTCTAGTTTGAAACGTCATTTACCAGTTTAAGAATTATCAGCAGACATCAAATATTCTGTGCAGTATTTTGAAGATTATTTTATCATACTACATTTTAAGTGTGTGGCAGTTAATTGTATTTCCAACTTGAGTAAGTAATGTCTAGCTAATAGTTTTAGTTTAGTTCTGGGTGTCTGGGTGATTGGATTACTGAAGAAGGAATATTCACCCTGGGTGTAGGTGGCAACATCTTATACACTTCTAGTACAGACAGAATGAAAATGAAAAGAAGGAGGTCTTTCTTCTGCTTCTTCACAAGAATTCCAGTCTTTGGAATCACCTTTGGATACCCATCTTCAAATTTCCAGTGCAGACTCTTCAACCTGCCAACACTGATTTTGACGCTTGTAGCTTGCCTTCCTCAGCCTTCTAGAGCAGACGCTTCAGCTTCCTGCTACTGACTCACACGGGACTCTCAGTGACTGCCAGATCTTCAACTTTTGACTGGATTCTTCCGATCCCCAGTTTGTGGTCCTGTTTTCATTCTTCCACACATGACTCCACAGACATTCATTCTGAGCCTCCCTTGTAATATATATAATATATAATATATATATATATATATATATATATATATATATATATATATATATACTACTGTCCCTCCAGTGAACCCTAACTGATTCAGATTGTGGTAGCAAGAGTAACTCTAGAGGGCCAGGGATTTAGCTTAGTGGCATAAGCACCTGTCTGGCAAGCCAAGCGCAAGGGCGTGGGTTCTATCCCCAGAGAAACAAATTGCAAAGATAAATTTCCTTAAAGCCTTCACTGGTTCTTGGGGTGCCTTAGTCTCTCTGATAGTTTGTGGTGTAAACTGTTTAAAATAGGATGCACTGCATATCTATTTGATTATCCTAACTTATCTCAAATAATTTAGTGACTCTATATACAATACTTTTGAATAGTTTTGGCAGAGTTGGAAATATGATGCTGACTGGCTGCTCTTGGAATTTCTAGACAAACTAGTATAGAAAAATCATGAAGTGCAAACAAGCGTAAAATATTTAAATACTTCAATAAAAGAAAGAAAAGCACTCAAAGATTCAAGTAACCAGCTCCAGACATACATGAAAAATCTAAAATTTTCTAAGTGGGTCCTGTAGGATAATTTGTTTGTAAAGATGCAGGGCTCAGATTGCAGACACCCAAACACAAACTCTTATAGTTTGACTGTCTGAAATATAACTGCTGTATCAGATATATTTCCTGTTTGAGTAGATTAGCCCATCTCCTATGCTATGTACCTGGCATACAGCTATCAATTACTTCGTCTCTATGTCTATTCATTAGATTCAGCAGAAACAATGAGATTTTAAAATAGAAAGTCTAGCAATACACCTTCACTGTCTAATCTCAGGCTCATATTAACTCTCTAGTCTGGTGCCATAAATTAGTTTTCAGGAATCTTGATCATTTTTTTCTTCTAAAAGGTATCACAATAATCCATGATGTTGATATTATGCTGATAGGGCCAAGTGATCAGGATGAAGCAATTGCTCTGCACTTGTTAGTAAAGCATTTTAAAGCCAGAAGATGGGAAGTAAATCCAACTAAAATTCAAAGTCCCTCCACCTCAGTGAAACTTCTATTAGTCCAATGTGTGCGGACAAGCAAAATTATTCCTACTAAGGTAAAAGATAAATTCCTGTGTCTGGTTTTCCCTAGAACCAAAAAAGAAGCATAATACTTAGTTGGCCTATTTGGATTTTAGAAGCAATGCCTTTTTCACTTAGCTATTTTATCCCAGCTCATTTATGAAGTGACTCAGAAAGCTGCTAATTTTGAGTGGGAGTCAGAACCAGAGAAGGTCCTATCACAGGTGCAGGTTGCAGTGTAGGCTGCTCTGCCAGCAGATCCACATGATCAGTAAATCCAGTGATACTTGAAGAGTCAATGGGAGACAGGGGTGCTGTTAGTAGTCTTTGGCAAGTCTCCATTGGTGAATCCCACTAGAGGCCTTGAGGAATTTGAAGCACAGCTCTGCTAGACTCTGTAGATAGCTAGTCTCCTGTTGAAAAGCAGCTCCTGGCCTGCTACTGGGCCTTGGTGGAAACTGAATGTTTGACCATGGGACACCAAGTTACCATGCAAACTGAATTACCTATTGAGAGCTTTGTATTATCTGATCCACAAGTCATACAGTTCAACATACACAGGAACAGTCCATCATTAAATGAAAGTGATATGTGCATGATCACAGCTGAACAAGTCTAGAAGGTATAAATAATTTCAATTTAGAAATTGTTTCCCCTACACAAAATGCTTTAACCAAACTATCACTCATGGACCTACAGAATGCCTTATATGTCATTATGGTATGCCACACAGTGTGGCTTCTGACTGAGGAACACTTTTCATACTCAAAGGAGTGAGGCAGTGGGCTCATGTTCATGGAATTCTTTGGTCTTACCATAATCCTCACAATGCAGAAGCAACTAAATTGATAGAAAAGTGCAGTGATCTTTATAAGATGTAGTTATGGCACCAGTAAGGTAGTAATACCTTACAGGGATAATTAACATTTTTCAAAAGGCTGCATCTATTATGTGATAACAGTCCTCCCATTGTCAGGATTCATGGGTCCAGGAATCAAGGAATAGAATTTGGAATGGTGTAAATCACTGTTACCCCTAGGGACCCACTACCAAAATTTTTGTTTTCTCTCCCCAAGATCTTAGGCTCTTATTGCCTAGAAGTTTAGTGCCAGAGTGGGGAAAAATTGTATTGGAAGGCACAGCAAAAGTTCTGTTAAATTGGAAGTTAAAACTTTCCCCTGGTCATTTTGGGCTCATCATTCCTGTAAGAAAATAAGCTTAGAAGGCATTGTCAGGGGTGATTGATCCAGTTTACCAGGGAGAAATTGGATTGTTACTCCACAATGAAGACAAGGAAGACTACATTTGCCATGCAGGATATTCCTTAGGACATCTCCTAGTATTATTATGTCATATTATTAAGGCCAATGAGAAGCTAAAACTACCCAGTCCAGGTAGGATGACAAATGGCTCAGAAACTTGAGGAATGAAGGCATGCACTATTCCTCTAGAGAAAGAACCTAGACCTGTGGAGGTACTTGCTGAAGGCCAAGGGAATACAGAAAATGTGGTAGAAGGTATAGATTGCAACTATAAACATGTGTCACTTACACAAATGAGGATTGTTACCATAATTGTTCTCTGCTATAATGTCAATACACTTGTGCATATAGCCATGTTTGTTAAGTAGATGTCTTTATTTTTTTCCCTTGAAACATAACGTTAAAACCATGAAATGTTGGGAGTAAGCATCACCAAAAGAAAATCTTTGCTTGCTGTTCTGAGGAGAGAATTAGTATGCTTCTATTTCTATGCAGGGTAGTTGTAACACGTTAGGAGTAATTGTGAACTTGCTATTATGAAATGTGTCTCGGTGTCAAGTTTCCAAGGGCTGGACTGTGATAACTGTGGTGTCGACCTGAATCAGAATCATCTACCTAATTAGTTCATTATAGATCTGGGTGTCTCAATGATTGACTTACTGAAAAAGGATGACCCATTCTGGGTGTAGGTGCCACCAGTCAACAGACGTGTAGCCTTAATAGAATAAAAAGAAGAGGAAGTCTGATGTCTATGCCTTTGAAGGAGCTCCAGTCTTTGGCATCACCTTGAGACGTCCATCTCCATGCTTCCAGTGCAGACGCTTTAGCCTTCTAGATAAGACTCTCAATTCTTGCACCACAGACTTTTTAGCCTTCTGAAGACAATCTTTTGACTTCTTGAGACTAACTCACACAGGATTCTTCTGTGAGTTCTGTGCATTCAATTTTTAACTGGATCCTATGCATCTCTGACTTCTTTCACATCTGACAAGCATTTTGACCCTACTTTAAATCCTTTATATATGTTTTATATTAAATCTGTTTCTCTAGTGAACCCTAACTGATATAAAGTGATTGCCTAATATTTGGAAATGCTGAAACTGTAAGCTCTGCTCAGGCAGAAAAAGAACATTATAAAAACAGATCACTTAGAAATAAAAGAAATTAATCTGTGAAGATGATGTTTGGGGATATGATAGGCTAGGAAATCTGGAGGGAATCACAACATAACAACTAGATTCTATGTGAAACATTAAGGAGAAACAAGAAGGAAAAAAATTAATGGCTATGGAAAACTTCCTCTTCCTGGGAAAAAACACAAAACAACAAATAGCAGTAAGATAAAAGGTATGGTAATGATTTAACTAATTTTTCCATAATTGGACAAAATATCAAACACTTAGCAACTTAAAGAAAGAGAAGTTTATTTTGGCCAGGTTTTAGTCAGTGGGGAGCTGTCCCCAAGGCAGAAACAAGCTGGCAGAGAGAAACGACAGAAAAAAGAGGTACTCAACCTGTGATAGCCAGGAAGCAGAGAAAAGAAGGGAGGAGCCAGGATCTCCTCTCAGACTTCCACCTACTCAGAGGATTCACCTCTTGACAGTACATTCAGCTACTCAATTCATCAATGGTTGAGTCCCTTGTTGAGTTAATGGCCTCATGTTTGAACCACCTTTGAATCCCATAAAAATTTTGGAGTAACCAGTGTTATTATGAGCTCACAAATTTAACCTGGAACCCAAATTACTATGTTCTTTTTTTTTTTTTTAAACTGGGGATCAAACTCATGATCTTGCACTGACCACACAGACACTTATACTTCTGAGCTAAACCCCCAGCCCTCACTGGAGATTTAAAGCAAACTGAGCTGTAAGCTCCTGTGAAAAAACTCAAAAGAAAGTCAAACATTCTGAACCTACAATATAACAGGGTAAACATTACCATTCCAAAGGGGACAAGAAGAAAAACAGGAAGATAGAAAGAACGGGACCAAAGCAATCCCAAAACTCAGCTGGGCAAACATTAAAATGTGTGGTTCCATGCACTTTTGACTTCACCCTCATAGCTTCATATATTGCCATCTCAGAGGTACACTGCCTAGTTTACAAGGTCTTCTTTTGAATTATGGGTGGAATCCTCCCCCTGGCTCCACAACTCTTACACTCTGCATGAATGTAAATCCAGCAACGTGAGGATAATAACAAGGTCTATTGCCAGCTAGAGCAGTAGCTCAGAACTTTCACATCTTGATGATGGTTGCAAAGACCTCCACGTGCTTGGGTTCCTGAGCACGGTAAAGTGAACTATATGGAGTCAATTCCTTAGACACATTCTCTCCAACAGATTCAATCTGGCTCTTTTGCTATACTCAAAACAAAGTCATTTTGCCTTGTACCCTTAAGTTTCCCAAAGCAGAGGTCTTGCTGTTTCCTGGGATTCCCTCAAACTATCTTTCCTATTGTTTTCCTACAAAGTCTTTGGTTTCTTTTAAATGATTGGTTTTTGTTGGTTTTTTTTTTTTTTTTGAGTAATCAAGTTCCTCTCTTGTTCAACTTTACAAGACTCATCTTTACTGAATACAACTTTACTCAAGTTTTTTCTAGCCAAACTCAAAATGTCTTAAATCATTCAGCTGAATCATTTGCTTTTGATTCTCAAGACAGAACTGGCTAAACCTCCCTAACAATGCCCAAGCCACAGCCTCAACTTTAGTGTATCTCAATATTTCCTCTGCCACATTAATTAGTCTACTTCTTTTAACCCGAGTTCCCTTCACCTTCGAATAAGGTGAAATGACATATTTTCTGCGAGAACATAACTCACAAGGCCTCGTTGTTCCCAACTTAAACCTCCTGAGCTTAGTCTTTATATCTACTTTTTCAGAAATATTCTGGTTTTCTGAGCTCTTATTAAAAGCTCCATCAAGCTTAGATTATAACACTCTACCTCTTCAGCTTGCATTTCCAAATCTTTCCAAGCCCCTCTCACAAGCCAGTTCCAAAAACGTTTGAATTACATAGTCATGTAGTATCACGGAAAAGACCCCATTACTGGTAACAAAATCTGTCTCAGTACTTTTCCCTACTTGAGACACAATACTCCACACCCACAATTTAAAGGACAAAAGGTTTATTTTGGCTCCATTTGCAGAGGGCTCTGCCAATAGTTGTTGAGTCCAAGGCACTGTTGCAAGGCAGAGAGGCATGGTAGAGGAGAAATAGCTCATGGCATGGGAGCAAGAAACAAAATGAGAGATTGAGGGAGGAAGGAGAGAGGTAGACCTCTCCTAGCCATACTCACAGTAACCCCTCTCCTTTAACCAAACTGCTCCCAAATCACATTCATCTATAAAATCATCAGTGGACTAATCCATTGATGAGTATCATGTCTCCCTGACACATTAACCTCCCCAAAGCCCTAATTATGAACACATGAGGTTTTGAGGGACATCTATATATAAACCAGAACTGTTGGAGACCACTACAAAGTGGCTCTGAGCAGGATTTAAAATTAACTAATTGGCTTTCTTCTTTTTTCTGTGAGTCTGACCTAGGCCTAGGCCCCTTGCCTGGTGATGGCAGCTTATTCATAATAAGTGAACCTTTATGAATCACTGGTCCTGGATGAGGCCTGTAGTGGCCTGTGAGGCCAGAGATACCTCAAAGGGCAAGATA
This sequence comes from Hydrochoerus hydrochaeris, assembly GCA_004027455.1. Classification (NCBI taxonomy): domain Eukaryota; kingdom Metazoa; phylum Chordata; class Mammalia; order Rodentia; family Hydrochaeridae; genus Hydrochoerus; species Hydrochoerus hydrochaeris. Next base: position 47,030 of record PVLA01003463.1, read on the forward strand.
AGGCCACACCTGAAGACACCTTGGTCCAACACTAATTAAGTAAATAGAGACTGCAGCTGAAGGAATTTTACTCCTGCAGTCACACTCCTACCATAAATGTTAACCTGGAGATAAGACGGTTCTCCTAAATTGGCATAATTTACTATTTGGAGAAGTCTTTGAAGTGATTTCCAAGGTCCTGCTCATTTCCCACACTTTCCTCAGTTTCCCCACCCTTTGTTTAGGACCTAATAAATATGAGTCCAGAGAAATCTTTATCTTAGCCCTCGGAGTCTTGAGCTCAGCTAAAGGGTTTTGATCCTCTTGGAGCCCTAAATCGCATCACTTGTCTCATTTTATTTAAGCCTTCACTGTACACTAATTTGGGAGATGGGGGAATCTAGGTCAGGACCTGATACATAACAACCAGGAACTGAGATTCTCTAAAACTCTTAAGGTAGTAGAGCATAAGATAAACAATTAAAATGATGGTATAAAAATATTCTGAAATTAAAAGAATAAAACATAGAAATTTTAGGAAACTAATGAGTTCAAAACATTTCAAGGAAATAAAAAGTGAATCAGAAAAATTTATAAATGTAAGGCATAAATACTGAAATCAAAACATCAATGGATTAAACTATAGATACAACTAAAAGTGTCAGGAGCTGAGAGATAAATATAAGAAAATTGCAATACAATATAGAGAGGTACAGATTAAAACATTATAAAGGCAAAAAGTAATCTATATAAAGGACACAATGAAATATTCTATCACACACAATCAGAGTATGAGAGTTAGAGAAAAGAAAGAACTGATGTTTAGAGACATGACTGCATATACTCTACAATAATAAATTACACTGAGGAGAGAAAATTGTGGCAAAAATTAGAGAGTTACGCCATAGAATTCTTAATAATAAATACAGCATAAGATCTAGACTAGTATATAAGAAATGAAGGAATGCTGGGATCACGTGTCATAGATCTAAATGAAGTTTAAGAATTTTATGAATATATGCCTTGGGAAGGTATGTGGAGAGGTTGAAGATTGGCATATGACCATGAAAAGGTTGAATTCAAGACTAACTTCTCAAGTGATTAGTGCTCACCCTAAAGAACTTACTGCAACCTCAGCATGGGAGAAAAGTTGGACAAATTGCACAATGTACAGGCACATAAAATAAATACATTTCACAACAAATTTCTAAATATTTCAGAGGAAAAGCTGAAGCGATCTTCAGAGAGGCTGCTCTGAATGGCTATAAAAAAGGTCTTCTCAGGATAAGTGGAGCTGTTACTGCAGAAATAATTATTCAAGAGATTCACGTGAACATATAGAACACTGATAAAAATAGAGCATCCTTCACTAGACAAACTTTTGTTATATGAATTCGTAGACCTATTAAAGTTAAGTGTATCTCATGTACTCTTTTAGAAGAAATCGTTCCTGTTAACTGTCTAAATTCTTACTATCTAATCTCCGTTTGATATTAAAAATGGGATTCAAAAACATCTGTATAAGAAAGAAATCCATTTAGGTGTATTTTACACTTTTTCTTTCAATTTCAAATGCCTTTATTCTAAGTATTTTAAAAAGTATTATTAATAAACCTTAGAAAATATTTTAAAATTTTCTCCATGTCTCCATTTAATATAGTTGACATCTTCAGTGATATTCTGCTGACTTCAGTCATAAAACTTTTCTGCCTCCACACATTTTCCAGTCATTTCTCTTTGATTCTTCATTTTGACTATTTTTAAAAAGGCAATCTTGACAAAAACATTAAAAAAGAGAAAAAAAATCTCTGAAGTTTTTTCATGCAAAATGGCTCACTAGACTTCAAACAGTTGCATATGTAAGGAGTCATTTTCAAAAAGTGGTGTTTAATGTACAGAAGTGGTCAGGCTCGGCTAAGATTGTTACTATTGATGGCTAGCTACATCTCTTTTGTGTTTCCCTGGTGGAGCTTATTAGCATTGCCAAGTGATTTAAATTGGATGGGTTAGGAGCATAATTTTAGATGGTTGAAAGTCTTCAGACAAAAGGAGTTCATAAATTGTTATATATGATTGTGGAAGTTAATTTATTCCAAGTGGACTTTGAATGTTTGAAACAGACATAAGCTTTAGCTTCATCATTTTCATTAAAGTATAAAAAAACACAACAGCCCTAAAAGCATGGGTCATGAAGAACTATAGACTCTAAGAGTTAATTTAAGACCTGATGTTAAAATGAACTTCAGAAATCATAGTCATCTTTAGGCTGTTAGCCTTAGAAATATTGGGCAGGGCTTAAAAGATGTACTGTAACCAGACACAAAATTAAATATTATGATTAAATAGGTATTTCTCTATGCTCCATAAACACAGTAATTTATTTAAGTTTTAAGGAACCCCAGAAACTGAATAATTGAGAAAATATTGAAAGAATACACTGATAGAGCTACAGGTAAAGCTAGTCTCAGAGGCGAGATGGGCTTGCAGCAGGCCAAGATGGGAGATAGAGCTCACACTTTATCAGGAAGAAGAATAACATTTACAAGAAGGACACACACGACCCATATAAGTCAGGGAAACAGTAAGTTGCAGGTACAGGAAGAAGTATTGGAAGGAAGTATAGAAGAAGAAGCAAAATAAAATAAGCTTATAATTTAGGACAGGGTCATATTATGGAGGGACAATGCTTAGAATTGTTTTCTTTGTGAAATGATTAGTTACGACATGGTACTCTGAGATGACCAGATTTGGATTTTAGGAAAATTGGCTGGTGAAATGGAGTGGGTCAATGGAAATGGAAAGAATGGAGAACATTTTATTGAAAAGATTCATAAAACAAAGGGGAGATGGCGACTTAAAAGTAGAGGCAGTGGCGTGAAATAGTGAACAAAAAGTGAAAAATATCAAGGATTACTATAGAAAAGGAAACTCTGATTTTCTTTTACTGAGATGTGAAGGTCTTGTCGATGAGTTGATGAGGAATTGAGTGTGAACATGAAAAAAAGCACAAAGCCATGTGAGTGCAAGTGTTCTTAGACCAGCGGTGTGAGAGGGGTGTCGGATCATCAGTGCCTGAGACCCTTGTCCGAGTGGGTATTTCTCCAGCTCCTCTGCGTTTATGGTGAGTTTTTCATGTGTGTGAATATGTTGATGCATGTCTTCACAAAGACTTTCAGGTGCTGCTCACTTTGAAAGGGCTTCTGAAACATGTAACAAAATGAAGTAAAATGAAACAATAAAATTAATTGGGCAGATAAGTGAATGTAAAAATGCTAAGGGATCCTGACCATAAATTACACACTGCCAGGCAAGCCAATTTTGTCAAATCCAAACATTGACTCTACCAGGGCTCTTTTGTGAATGTTATTTTTGCTGCCATTCACACTACACTTATCAACACAAATATTTCTAAAACATTCACCTGAATGTAACATGCTGAGGACTGACCACAACTTATAGAGTACATTTCCAAAAACATGCTAAAAAAAAATCTTGTGAAAGAGCCCGAAACGTTCTGAAATGTTTCCTGTCCATCCTGTATTATCAAATTCACTACTGATTACCTTTAAAAATGGACATTTGGGGATTGATTTGTAAATTAGAAGTCTCCTGTAATCAAAATCAAACTTTATTGATCTGAAGTGAGATCGGAAAGGACACTATTGTAATTGCTGTCACTTTCTTCACAAAACAACAATTTATGATGCCATGATCTTTGTACACTGTGAAAACTCTGAAAATAAGGGCAGTAAGAACTCTCTCAATATACCAGTCCACTGAGAGAAGATATTTAATAGTGAATCACACATTTCAAGTGAATCACAGATGCTCTGACTTATTAGTGTTTTCTATTTAAGTGATTTGTCTTTCTGTAACTTAAAAATGATTTTTATGTGCTGGAAATATTTCTCATTATACTGTAAGATGATATTAGTGGCTGTATAACAGAACATTAGATCATCATAATATTGCTTGTTTCCAAGTTTCCTTGACCCCCATATATATTTGCAGTTATATCAGGAAGGCTTAGTAAAAGGCCTTTTTTTAAGAGGGGAAGCATTTTAATATCAGTACATTTAAAATCATTTCCAATAATACAGCTCAGTAAATTTGCTTCATTGAAGATGAGCAGTTTATTGAACTTGCATTAAAGAAGATATGGCAAATATTTTATCTTATTCAGGGCTTAGATAAATCAGTGAGATACAGGATATTTTCTATAACCTAACTCTTAAAGGTCAAGTACAAGGCATAACACTTACAGTAAATAGTGATTTGAGTTCTATTTTTGCTTATTTTTACATTTATTTATTTATTTATTTATTTATTTATTTATTGCTTGTTTTTACATTTATTTATTTATTTAGTGATGCTGGAGACTAAAACTAGAGTCTTGCCCATGCTAAATAAATGCTATAAAATTGAGCTACATTCTATCCCTGTACTGTGGGTTGTTTGTTGGTTTGTTTGTTTTTCACACAGGTTCCAAATTGCCCAGGCTGGCCTTAACCTTGCCATCCATCTGCCTCAACCTCGTTAGGAGCTCAGATTAATGATGTGCTGTCACATTCAGTCGAGTTTTAACTTGATTTACGTATATCCATGTTTTCTCTATATTCCTGGAAACGTTCCCCCTGCTTGGTGTATACATGAGCAGGGTTAGCTATTTGGTTTGGAAGCAATCACAAAGACTACAAAATGGATAACAGTACAATCATAAATGTACACAGGCAAAACCTCATGCTCTCAGGAGATAACTCTGTAGTATAATGGTATAATGGCATAACAAAGTTTCCTTTGTCTCTCCATGTTGATGTAGAGAGGCAAGTTAATGTACCGCATTCTGCCTATTGTGATTGCACATTATAGCAATACATGCTTCATAGTTTCTTACTAAAATTATGAGTTTACCCATGAAAAATTCTTTACATAGTGTTTATCAAAGAAAATCCAATGAAATACTGTAAATGTTGATCATTTATAATGAGAATTTAACTGAGGAGAGATGAAGAAAAGTTATAACTTTAGAAGAAAACAAAGAAGTAGGTCTGGACTGGACCCTGATGAGCTACAAGAGGGTTGATAAGAATGAAGACCCCTGCGTCAGAAAGATCCAAGAGTGGACTGGAAAACTGGGTCAGGCAGGGTGTTTGTGGAACTTCATTGACAAACCACAACCTTTGAGCCTGTGGCTAAACAACCATCTGATGATGAAAGCTATCTCCAAACACAAAGGATCATAGTACATTTGGACAGCAGTCCTGTGATCAAGAGAGACAGAGAGTGTTCTCCTTTGCTGTAGAATGAATATAACAACCCCTTCGATTCATATGTTAAAACTTAATGGTTAATGTAATGGTGTTTTGGGACAGAACACTGGTGAGGTGATAGTTCATGAATGTGGAACTGCCAAGAATGTAATTAGAGATCTTATAAAAATAATGCTGGAAAATTTTCTTGTCATTTCTGTTATGTGAAGACATAGGGAGAAGACCAAATAACATTGTCATCTCAAGATCATATATATGTACCAATTCCCCAAGATTAATAGAATTATTATTTATTGCAGATATACTAATAAAAATAAAATTAAAAATTATTTAATTATGAGATATAAAAAGTGTACCAGGTATAGTCTTTTACCTTAAGAAGCTTAGAGTTTTTCAAATAGAATAGAAGTTACAGATTCTATTAAATTCATGGAGTATATAATAATAACTATAAACTGCCTTAAACACATTGAGTTATTAAAAGGAAGAGGTGAGCATTATGAGGTTAATTGGAATGTGATATGGTGAAAAATGAATGTTTTTTCTCATCCTAATATAGTGATATAAAGATGGGAAAAATTCAGTCCATTTCATCTGAAAGAACTTTCAAGATTTTACCTATGATGGATAAATGTATCCATACCCATCATATGATTCAGAACCAAAATATTTTCAACAGAGCAGTAACAGTTCCTTCTATTAGTGGCAGATTCATAACAACCAATAGATGCATTGATGTGTGAAATCAGGACAATAATAATGCTGATTTACACAAAGAACTACTTTATAAGCAACAGCCCTCTTATCTCAAATCTTTAAAACATTATCTGACTATAGGCAGTCCTAAGACTTTATGAAGAGTTTATTCATTGTACAAATAACAAGAACAAAGGGAAGGATAGACATTAATGTCATTTAGGCTTAATTGTCAGCAATAACCAGCGACCATAATATTGTGATGTATTTGCATATCTGTTTTTAAAAATATTATTTAAAAAGAAAAATAAAACAAAACAGAAAAAGGGTAAAAATAATACAGAATTTTAAAAAAATAAACAGAAATCACTGGTTAATAAATTACATACTCTCCTCTTAGAAATAGTTGTTCAAGTTACAAAATTAAAGCATACAGAGTACACATTCAAATAATGAGACTGCAAACAGTTCTGTTCAACAATCCAACAAAAACTTAGTAATATGGTTATCAGTCCTACACACTTAAACATACATGCAGTTATTCCTTTAGAGCACTTTCTTTCCCTCTCTTTTTTGCAATAGCAATTACACATTTTGGGTTTTATTACTCCTACAGTTCTTACTACTTTTTACACTAACAACACGTGATATTTATAAATATGATTCTTATTTATTTCACTTATGATAATAGCTTCAAGTTGTCTCCATTTACCTATGAAGGCCTCAAGTTCATCCTTTTTTATAGCTGAGTAATATTCCATTGTATAAAAATGCCATGTATTTTTCACCCAATCTGCAGTTGATGGGCATTTTTGTTGTTTCCAAGAGTTAGCTATTAAAAATTGTGCTGCTATGAACATGGGTGCACATATGTCACTGTGAACTGAACTTTTCGGTTCTTCTGGGAAAATACTCAGGAGGAAAATTGCTGGATTGAATGAAAATTCCAATACTAATCTTCTGAGAAATCTCCATACTGAATTCCATAGTGGCTGCACCAGTCTACACTCACACCAACAGTGGAGCAGTGTTCATTTTTCCCCACAGCCTTGCCAACATTTGTTATCAGTTGATTTCTTGATGGCAGCTATTCTTTCCAGAGTGAGATGAAATCTCAATGCTGTTTTAATATGCATTTCTCAAATGACCAGTGATGGTCAACATTTCTTTATGTATTTATTTGCCGTTTGTATACCTTCATCTGAGAACTGTGTGTTCATCTCAGATGTCAATTTTTGGAGAGGGTCTTTGAATTTGGGAGACTTGATGTTTTTCAATTCTTTATATGTTCTGGATATAAGTCCTTTGTCTGAGGGGTTGCTGGCTAAAATTCTTTCCCATTCTGTGGGTTTTCTTTTCACTCCATTAGTGATTTGAAGTGCAGAAACATTTCAATAATATGAGATCCCAATTGGTGATTCTTTAAAGGGTTTCCGTGCAAGTTGCATTTAGTCCATGAATTCTCTGCTTACTCCTATGTCTCCAAGAGGTCTATTTACCTTGTCTTCCAGTAGATTTAAGGTTTCTGTTTTAGTATTTAGGTCTTTGATCCATTTAGACTTTAGTTTTGTGCATGGCGATAGGCATGGATCTAGTTTCAGTCTTTGGCATGTGGAGAGCCAATTTTTCCAACACCATTTATTAAAGAGGCTATCCTTCTTCCAGTGAACATATTTAGGCCCTTTGTCAAATATCAGATGGCTGTGTGTCTTTGTAGTTGTGCTTGCATCTTCTAATCTGTTCCAAAGATCCTCAGGCCTATTTCTTTGCGAGTACCATGCTAATTTTATCACTGTGGCTTTGTAGTATAGATTCGAGTCAGGAATTGAGATGCCTCCTGCCTTGCATTTGCTGCCCAGAATTACCTTTGCTATTCTAGGTTTCTTCCATTTCCAGATGAATTTTAGGAGTGTTTTCTCTAGACCTGTGAGGTATGTCAATGGTATTTTGATTGGGATTGCATTAAATCTGTATAACAGTTTTGGGAGTATGGCCATTTTCACAATGTTGGCTCTTCCTAGCCAAGAGCAAGGAATATCCTCCCATTTTCTAATATTCTCTTCAATCTCCTTTTTTAGCATAGCATAATTTTCAGCATATAGGTCTTTTACATTCTTATTTAGGTTGATTCTTAAATATTTCATTTTTTTAGGTGCTGTTGTGAAGGGTTATCTTTCCATGATTTGTCTCTAGTGAGTTTTTTATGTACAGGAATGCTATTGATTTTTGAGCATTGACTTTGTATACAGCTATGCTGCTGAATTTGTTTATTACCTCTAATAGTCTTTCAATGCAGTTTTTTGGGTCTTCTATATAGAGTATCATGTCATCTGAAAATAGTGATAATTTAACTTCTTCCTTTTCTATCTTTATTCCTTTTATTTCTCTCTCTTGTCTGATTGTCCTGGTTAGTATTTCTAGAACTATATTGAATTGGAGTGGTGATAGTGGACAGCCTTGTATTGTTCCTAATTTTAAAGTGAAACCTTTAAGTTTTTATCCATTTAGTACAATGTTGGCAGTTTGTTTATCATAGATGCCCTTTATGAGATTAAGGTGGACACCATGTATCCTGACTTTCTGAATGGTCTTTAACATGAACATGTGTTGGACTTTATCGAAAGCTTTTTCTGCATCTATTGAGATGACCATGTGTTTTTTGTTTTTTGCTCTGTTGATGTGGTGTATTACATTTACTGATTTGCACATGTTAAACCATCCCTGCATTCCTGGAATGAACCCCACTTGGTCATGATGTATAATCTTCTTGATGATTTGCTGTATTCTATTTGCCAGTATTTTATTGAGAATCTTTGCATTAATGTTCATTAGTGAAATTGGCCTATAGTTCTCCTTTTTGGTTGGATCTTTCTCTGGTTTTGGTATAAGAGTAACACTTTCTTCCAGGAATGATTTAGGGAGGATTGCTTTCTTTTCAACTTCCTTGGAGAGTTTAAGGAGTATTGGCATCAAATCTTCTCTAAATTTCTTGTAGAATTCAGCCCTGAATACATCAGGACCTGGACTTTTCTTTGTTGGTAAGTTTTTAATTACATTTTGAATTTCAATAGCTGATATTGGGTTATTCAAAATTTCTATATCTTCTTGGTTGAGATTTGATAGTGTATGTGTTTCTAGGAATCTGTCCATTTCCTCTGTGTTTTCCACTCTATGCAAGTAGAGATCTTCAAAGTAGGTATTCATGATCTTTTGAATTTCCATGGGATTTGGAGTAATTTCCTCCCCCCCTTTTAGTCCTTATAGCATGAATTTGGGTTTTTTTCTTTCTTTTTCTTTATAAGGTTAGCTAGAGATTTGTCAATTTTGTTTATTCTCTCAAAAAATTAGCTTTTTGATTCATTAATTCTTTGTATTTTTTTAGTTTCAATTGTATTAATTTCTGCTCTAATCTTTACAATTTCCTCTCTTCTATGAACTTTGGGTTTAACTTGCTCTTCTTTTTCTAGAAGCTTGAGATGAAGCTTCTAGAAAAAGATGAAGCTTCTTGTGCTTGTTCTGTTTTCTTGATATGACAATTTATTGCTATATATTTTCCTCTTAAGAACACTTTCTTTGCATGCCACAGATTATCTTGTTTCTGCATTTTCACTGAATTGTAGGTATTGCTTTAGTTTTTTTTTTTTTTAATTTCATTGGTAGCCCATTAGTTTTTCAGAAGGTTGTTATTTAATTTCCATGTATTTATGCAGGTTTTGCAATTATTTGCCATTAATTTCCAATTTTCACTATGGTCAGATATTATAAATGGGATTATTTCAATACCTTGGCCTTTACTTAAGAATGTTTTATGGGATAATATATGGTCTATTTTGAAGAATATCCCATGCGCAGCTGAGAAAAAAGTATATTCTGATGTGGTTGGGTGGAACACTCTGTAAACATCTACTAAGGCCAATTACTTGCAGGTATGATTCAGTTCTATTATTTCTTTGCTGATGTTTTGTCTAGTTGAACTATCTCTTTCTGAAAATGGGGTGTTAAATTCCCCTGTTATAATTGCATTCTTCTTGTGTATTTGGTTTTTCATGCCCATTAGTATTTGTCTTTAACAGTTGTATGCTCCTATATTTTTGGTGCATGTATATTTATAATTGTTAGTTCTTCTTCTTGAGTTTTTCCACTAATAAAAATGTAGTGACCTTCTTTATCTCTTTTAATCATTTTAGGTTTGAAGTTCACATTGTCTGCAAATAGTATAGTTACCCCAGTTTTTTCTGGGTTCCTATTGCATGGAATACAGTTTTCTGTCCTTTGACTTTTAATCTATGAGTTTCTTTTTGGGTCAGATGTATTTCTTGTATACAGCATATTGTGTGATCATGTTTCTTGATCCATTCTGTCCACCTTTTTCTTTTGATAGGCGAATTGAGGTCATTTACATTTATGGACATAATTGATATGTACTGGCTCAACTTTGCCAAGTTATGTTCCAGTTTTTTGTGTTCTGCTTTTTACCCTTGTTTAATTGATTATCCTACCTGGTGGTTTCCTTCTGTTGTTGTTCTGGGGATTGTGGTCATTTTTATATCTGTCTAGTATGTCTTTCAGTACTCTTTCTAGGGTTTGTTTGGTGGACGTGAATTTCTTTAGTTGTTCTTTGCCATGGAAATATCTTGTTTCTCTATTAAATTTGAATGAAAGTTTTGCTGGATACATCAGTCTGGGTTGAAAGTTATTTTCTTTCAGAGCTTTAAATACCTCACTCTGAGCTCATCTTGACTTGAGTGTTTGTTCTGAAAAGTCTGCTGTGATTCTAATGGGTTTTTCTTGATAGGTGAGTTGTATCTTTTCTCTAACTGCTTTTACTATTGTGTTTTTAAGCTGTATGTCTGAGATCTTAATTATTATATGTCTGGGTGTAAATTTATGTTGGTTGTGATTGTATGGTGTTCTATATGCCTCACTTATCTGCATATCAGATTTTTTTTCCCCATGTTTGGGAAATTTTCTGCCATTACTTCTGTGAATATTTTAGCTATGTCATTTGCATTGACTCCTGCCTCTTCACTGATACCTATGAATCTTATATTGTTTCTCTTGGCATCATCTTGAAACTGCTGGACTGTCATGTCATGCTGCTTTGTTATTTTTAAAAGTTCTATCCTTTCATGATCGCTAATTGTGATCCTGTCCTCAAAGACTGAAATCCTTCATTTAAATTGTTCTGCCAGCTTTCAGTAGAAGTTTTTGTTTCTTGGATGTCTCTTTGAGTTTGTTTCATGGATTCTGCTTGTTTTCTATATTGTTCATTCAGTGCTTCAATCAGTTTCCCATGATCCTGTACTTTTTTCTCTATTTCTTCTTTAGCTGCACTGAGCAACTCTTTTACTAAGGTTGTTATTTCTGTCTTTACATGAGAGATTATTTCTAATTTTATTTCCTCTATAGACTCATGGAGTCATTTTCTATTTCACTTACTACCTTTTCAGAGATTTCCTTTGTGTTACTTTTGAAGTCCTCTATTTTACTGTCTGCTCTACTTGCTCCTGGTGGACTAGATGTTTGAATTGCATTTTTATTTTTCATTTTGCCTTTTTCCCCTTTTGACTTAATATTTGGTTCTTCAATCCCATTAGGGTCAATTGTTGGTAGCGTGTATCTTGGAGTCCTACTGTAAGGTTGATATTTGTCCAATTGCTGGGTCCTACAATGAAGAGGTGGGTCAGTCACCTGCCTTCCCCTTGCAGAGGGGTGAGTCCTATATTCTTCCTAGGCTGACAAGCCTAGTAGAATTCATCTAGGTCAACTTTTAATTCCTCATGTTACTTTATCTTCAGGTTATTCCAGGTCATCAAATCTCCCAGTTTATAGTGTTTGTGTTGGCTGAGGCTCTATTGTGTCCCTATTGTATGCCTGTGAGTCTCATAAGCCCTTTTGATTTTCTCCAAGTTGGGGGAGTCCTTATTGGCACACTCCTCACCCTGCCTCATGTCTCTGTGTGCAGGAAGGAGTCACCCACACTCTTGCCAAACTCACCAAGGTCTTACATTTAGTTGGAGGGAGCTTTACTATTGGCCTATTTACCCACTGTACACCTCTATTTTAGGGGCATACTCACCACACTGACTGGAGCTTGCTGAGATCCTCTGTTTGCTTGAGGCAGTTACTGAATCTCCCATCAAGCTAGCATGGTTAATTTGCTGTAGTCCAGGTTCTAGGAGAAAGGCTGGGAGCTGAAGATCAAGAGCAATATTAGGTCCAGGAGGTAGGAAGTGTCCCCAACGGGCCAGCAGGTGTCCTGAGTCCACGCATCTGCTGGTCATGGAGGAAGCACAATGCAGCTGCGTAGGTGGTCCTGGTCCGAGGCGTGGGTCCATGGCATCAGTTCTGGCATCTGCAGAACATGCGGGAAGCATGATGCAGTGGCATATGTGGTCCTGGGCCAAGGACCAGGCTGGTGGTGTCAGTCTGGGCATCCACCAGGCACTTTCTTGTTTTGAAGTCTTATATCACTTTCATGGTTTTGTTCTGAGTGGGTTCATTCTGTTTAATCCTGTTTGGTCCTACTCTACTTAGTGAAGCTCTAACTTCAACTGATTGTTGAAGTTGTAGGATGAATGCCAGGAGAAGCACAGGAGTATAGTGATTGGAGCCTGCTGGGTGAGAGGTCACTGAGTCTCCCTGCAACTCAGCATGGTTAATCCACTGCAGTTCAAGGTTTTGGGAGGAGTAGTGGCAGCTAAAGATCAAGTAGTTGGTCTAGGAAATGGGAAGCGTCACTGAGGGCACTGGCTGTTGGCTTGGCGTTCCTCCAGGCTGGCAGGGGTCGCAAAGGAAGCCCAGTAACACTGGTGCAAGGTCCGAGGGCAGTGTGGCTTTCCTCAGGGCCAGTGCTGGCTGAGCAGGAAGTGTGTGGCATTGCGGGCCAAAGTCCAAGGGCAGCCTGTGTTCCTCAGGGCAGATAGGAGTCACATAGGAAGCCTGCAGAGGTGCAGGCCAAGGTCTGCGGGCTGTATATCTTTTTTAATGGGATGAAATTTGTTTGGACACTGAACATATTTGTATTTCTAAGGATGTACTTCTGTTGGGATTCTGTGGTCAACAAGCAGTCTTTCCAATTTAAAATGCTTCTTTTGAAATGTTAAAAATGATATTCAGATTAAATTCCTGTTACATTTCATCAGATGTAGGTGATATTTTATCTCTGAAATTTATTGATTTTTAGATTTGACTCTGAGAGAAGTAAATTTATATATTTTTATTTCTAGTATTTTCAGAGGTTGAGGTGTTTATTATTGAGGTAAAATTTTGAGATGATGTAAAAGATCTTGGATTTGAACATATTGTTAATTTCATGATTAGTAAAATATCTTTTAAGAAATAAATTCAATGTGTCATATGCATTTCTTAGAGAGCTCAAGAGTAAAATGTATCATATAATAAGTGAATCTATAGGCAGCCATGATTATTTTATCAGAACTTTGGTAAGATACATCATTTTTCTTGACTTACATTCTGCACCTGTTATGTAACAAATAATTTCTTCTTCTTACATTGGCTCTAAAAATATATCTGCATTCATCTCAGTACTTTAAACATGCATCAACAACTGGATTCAATACAAAAATTGAACTTTTATCTTGTTTACAGAGAATGACATCAGGTTATAACTGAAATATTTGCAATATTATTTGAATAAAATAGCAAGTAGGCAAGATGTGGGTGCCTTCATGTGGGTGCTTGCTGTTCTAAGAGCCACTTGTTTCCCAGTCAACAGAGCACTGTGTTCTTCCTAATGAAGCCCAAGAGTGCTGTGTTGTTGCCCTATAATTTTCTGGACAGAGTGAGTTGTTGCCTGTGCCAAGAGAGAAACACATACTCCATTATCTTTTCAATAGGCCTTAAAATTATTTATTCAAAAATCTTTCCCACTGTCACTTTTAAAAGTGTTTGCAGAGTGATTGTTATAGATCACTCCCTCTCATTACAAATTCAGAGCAGTCTTACATTTTTCCTCCCTTGTATTTCAGCAAAAAACTGAATTTGAAGCTTAAATGTCATCTATTTATTTCCTAAGAATTGTCCCCTCTTTATCCATCAAAATTTTAGTTCACAAATGTTCCCTTCTCAAGCTTCAGTTATTTACTTGTCATTCTCCTGAGAGCACTTCATAGTATATTTTCTGAATGACAGATTGTATGCTTGATTTTTGTCTTCACTACCCCATAAAATGATCACCCCAGAGTTCAAGAAATATATTTAGTACAAAATATCATTGTTGATGCCTTTTAGCTTAAAGAATGCTGCAAATCTCGAGTACTCTTTGTAACAGTTTCCCAAGATACATTTCTAAAATATTTCTTTATTTAATTCAATAAGCAGTTTCATTATTTCAAGAGTCTTACAGAGATTGAAGTGTGGTAAGAATATGGACAAATTATAATTTTAAAAATTTTAGTCCATACTTCTCAATCTACTCTTTATTTTAGATCTTGTAATGGCTAGTGAGCAAAACCAATCTGAGAGAGTATTAATTCCATATTCATATAATTTCTAATACATATAATTCCAATATATAATTTTTAAAATGTGGAATGTCCTCCAAGTTCCATATATAAAGGTTTGGCCCCAGGGTGGCTTTTTTTTTTTTTTTTTTTTTTGCTGCCTCTGGGATGGAACTCACAACCTCATGGATGCAGAGTAGGGCCTTAGCCAACTGAGCTAAACCCAGGAGCACAGGGTGGCATTTTTGGGAGATGCCATGGATCTTTGGAAGTGAGAACTCATGGAGGATCTTCTGATTACTGAAACTGTGGTTGCAAAGGATGGTGTGGGGACCACACCTTGCCCTCTCTTTCTGGTTCCTGACTCATGATGTGAGTACGGCTGTATTGTGCATTCCCACCATCAGGTGCACCCTCATCACAAGCACAAACAAATGAGCCCTTCAGTCTTGTTTTTCAACCTCCAAATTATGAAATAACCATTTGTTTTAAATTAACACTTACTTTTAATCTCCTCAGCTATTTTTTGTAATAAATTAAATTTAATGCACTGACATTATCTTTTTGTTTTCTTACTATATAAATTCTATTTTCCATAATCATTCTAACTCTACAGTCTCTTTACAACATGGCAGATAAAAATTCTCACCTGTGCTTTGAAAGAGTTAACATACATAATGTCTAACCATTTTTTTTCTATGCCAGACTAAATCACTGGCCTGAAAGGGTATTTTCAAATCCACCTGCCTGAATCAGGAATAGCAGGGGGACATCAAGAAATAAATAGAGACACCAGTGAAATACATTTGTTTGCTGCATGATAGTTTTTTTTTAATTTTCAAGAAAGAACTATTCAATATAATTAAGCTTTTTTAATTTTGTGAACTATTTGGATCAGATTATATGTCTACAGCATTAGAATTCAATGGGTTCTGAAAAATTTGGTAGAATATTTCCCAATATCCATCCTACCATATTTTGGGTATTCTTTCCTGTTCTGTAGGAGCCACAATACTAATATCTTCATTTTTCAGGCTCCTATGCATGTAAACTTCTGGATTTGATTTAGATTCAACCACAAGACATGGTAAGTGAAAACTAAGAGAAAGGAAAGAATCTCATCTGTCGGCTCTTAATTCTAAGAAAGGAGATACAGCATTTTTCTGTCTTAGCGGTAGTAGAGATGCCACTCTGCCAGTCACAAGACTTAAAAGTTAGGACAGTTTTGCTTATTTGGATTATGTCTAACACATACCATTATGCTTGTGCATCTAGATACAATACAGAGATGCCTGGTTAAATGGCTGTTGTGGTAATAGTATGATTGTTTGTTGAAGTATATTCTTGCTTCTATAAGAAGCACCACGTTTTCTGATAGTTGTTACAGAGCACATCTTTGAAAGATTTTACTAACCTATACTTTCTTTCTGCAAATTTTAATGAATTTTCATGCAGTTTATAGGAAAGTCTTTCCTGATGAAACAGTTAGCAAATGTTGAAAATATATTAGGTTCTTAATGAAATGGAAATTTTGAATTAGTGACCTGATTCAGTTTTGAGTTTGGAATGTTCATACTAGCATTGAACAAACCATAGTCTGTGATGTTCAATGGCCTAAGGAGTACTTAAATTGCTATATGAAACTGGTTGAGACTATAGAAAATAAATTTATAGCTTGCATATGAATCCATATTCTGTCCTCTATTAACTATGTGATCCATCACCAAATACCTTACTCACATCCTTAGTTTTTTTAATGTATACTAGTATTTTCTCTAGCTTTGAAAGAATATAAAAAATATAAAATGAATCAATACAGAGTCTACCAAAATACAGATACACACTTCAGAAAAAGAAAAAGGTAGTATGATGTTTTTACAGCAAATGCTGTTATCCTTGTATGGGGGACCCTAAAGGATTGTATATCACAGGACCTTAGGGAAGAAATTGAAAATGCATGTGCAGCAATCTCAATGGCAAAGATTACCCAAGCAACAGTTTACCATACTAATAAATGCCTGGAAGCTAATGGCCACCACTACAAACACCTCTTGTAATTGTAGAGGACAAAAGTGACTTGTATTAATTGCACAAGTCTCAGTAAATTTAGTATTAAAATACACAAAATTTCCTTTTCCTAATGTATGTATACATTTTTTGGCAGACTCTGTATTTACAAAGCCTAGAAAGAAGTTTGATATGGAGTGCTATGATATTTAAAAATAGTATCATCACGAGTGCTACTATTATTGCTATTGTGGTTGTTGCTTTTCAAAAACTGCTAAGTCCAAATTTTTGCCTTACATGAATGCGAAGAAATCAGCCTGTTACTAGCAAAAGACACCAGACACCATAGGCAGAGAAAAAAAAGGAGAGTTTATTATTCTCAGCAACATCAGTTTTCAGAATCACATTTAGTCCATATCCCAAATCTCAGTTGCTATTGTCAACAAAAAGAGATTAAGCAGAAATACACATAAACAATGAATTACACTATGGGGGGGAACCCTTAAGCTTGGGTATGAGAATCTTTGTAATGCAGTATAATTACCTACCAGAGATGTTGTCTTTATTATATTAGATTAGGAATAACCAGACTTTCTTAAGTGTCTTTATCTTCTAATCTTATTGCTCAAAAATATTTCAAAAGATAATCTGTAAAATTCACTCAGTGCCTTGCTGATAGGATGAGTGGAAATGTGAGACATCTAAAATAATTGTTTCCAAAATGTTTGTTCTTTTTTCTTACACTATTTTGATTTTTGCTGAGTTCTTCCACAAGTGTAGGCTACTTTAATGAATTACACTGATAAATCTGACAGTTCAGATTGTATCTGTTCAATTTGTCTCATGTGGCATTTAATTGAGGCTCCTATTGACAGGATGTATATAAATATTTTGCTCCATATATGAAACTTGAAACTATTTAAAAATTCAGTGCCCAAATAAGACATCTATTCAGTGCAATCAAGTTTAAATGGATTGATTTTGATTTTACTTTTGAATTAATTGCAAATTTTAAATTGATAAAATCATCATTTCAGGAAAAAATATAAGAATATGAAAGATAATCATCTTCTATGCTATGGTTGAAATCCAGTGCCAGAATTTCAGATCTAGAGGTTCCCTGTAGTTATTATATGCTTTTCATGCATTTTATTAAATAAATATATATTTAATATTACAATTAATTCATTTCAAAACTAGAAAATTATGTAACTGATGTGTCATTTAATGGATGGTCCCTGACTTTGAAATTTGCTATATACAATATATCTTTAAGCACTTCAGTTAGCTGTGCTCCAAAGAAGTTACCAGAATTCAGAACAAGTACATGAAAACACAAAGGAGATTCAAAAATACGGAGGACAGAATGAGAACATCTAGTCTATATCTGTTTTTTATTCCAGAAAGAGTGAGGAGATAATATGATAAAGAAGTAAAAATGTTTTTTTTAAAAATGACTTGGAGTTTTCTAAGACCAATAGAATAGTCTGCAGATTTTAAAAAATTGCAGTGAATTTTTATTAAAAAATGATGAAAAAGATGGGCAACATTTCAGACTAATGAAGAAAACAAATATTGTGTAAGTGTGAGACATTCAAAAGTCCAGTGATTGACATGGGAACTTGCAATGAGGCAAAAGATTGTATTAAAGATGACTTTGAACTGGGCACAGTGAAAAGAGTCATGAACAGTACTTGGCTCCCTATGCAAACAGCTAACCATGCAATACAACTTTCCGCTAATGCAGGGCCCAATTGTGGGGTAGCCGAGAGTGGTACACAAACAGGTCATGATGTGAAACCCAATTTTGCTCAAAGAGGTTTATAAAGTTCTATGAAATTTTGTCCAAAAAGTTCCTAAAAGAAAATTCCATCAAAATATTATATATTATTATTCTTGAGTGTTTCAATTCTACTCTTATTAAAATATTAGCTGAAGCTCAATCATTTTTAACATATTAAGAACTGAGGTTTGATATTATGGGAATTATAATAATGTATGCTTAATAATAACAAGCCATTAACAGTGACATTCCATGTAAACAGAACTTCATTCTTCTCAGCAGAAAGTAAAATTATTTGAGCTTGCTTTCACAAAGTAATATTGTTTCTTAAAACATGCTAATCAGCTAATTTTATATTAAATATTAGATGTGATCATGATTGTTGTATCAAAATTTCCCACATGGCATTTAAACTACCCAAATTATAAACTTTGAATAAATCAGTATCAAAACACAAAACATGTAATTAGTGGTGCAAATTAGTATTGATTATAAGTGGCAAAGTCTAGCCCTTGAAAACAGACTGCTTTTAATCTTGATTGTCAATTATTTTTCTCAGACTTCAAGACTATTGTCTTGTGCTATTTTCTGAAAGAAATAAAATTGCATTACTTTTTATAATTTACACATCAATTATTTTTCTGGATATGGTTGTGATTTAGCACGTATTTATGAGGATAACAAGAAAATAGTAGAGATAGATATTCTACTTTCATTCTTCATCCTCAACAGAGACTCTTCATTTCAACATATGCTCCAGCTCCAGTCTGCTTCTGATTATTTCTTATTACTCTTGTTTTGGTTTTGTTCCCACCATTGAACCCCAAATACGACCCACCCGCTTGAGTTCCAGTGCCTGCATATGTCTGGAGGGACCATTTTTGTATGGGTCACTGTGAATGGGAAAGGCCCTTTGTCCTTGCATAGACTAAGTACAATTCACTTTTAAAGTGAGTATATACATTTTTAAAAAGGGTTTAATGTTAATATTCTGCAGACAAATAAATGTTAACAATTTAATTAAAAATCAGATCACCCATAAGTAATGTATGTTTCATTTAGGAA
The DNA here is from genome assembly GCA_004027455.1 of Hydrochoerus hydrochaeris. Taxonomy (NCBI): domain Eukaryota; kingdom Metazoa; phylum Chordata; class Mammalia; order Rodentia; family Hydrochaeridae; genus Hydrochoerus; species Hydrochoerus hydrochaeris. The sequence goes on from PVLA01003463.1 coordinate 66,295, forward strand.
GTGCAATTGTTTGAGTGTTGACAAGAACCTATTTTTTATTTTACTTTTTATTGTATAGAACTTAAAATTTACTTTTCACTGTTTGAGTTTCTCAAAGTAAAAGCAACCTTTTAAACAGCCTTTTAAACAGCCTTTGCCTGCCTTCTCTGAGCCCTGACTCTGCAGGACAGTCTAGCACCTGTGTTTATCCTTTTATTCAGGATAGTAGGATAATCGGGCCAAACTGCTTCTATCAAATAATTTTACTCAAGCAGTTGAATTGAGTTACTCACGCAGTGGGTCCTACTATTGCATCATCACATGAGTGAAGTCCAAAGCATAGCTCCTGCCTTTCCTGGAAGTTCAGGAGATTTCATGCTTAATTTTTATTGAATGAGGTTATCTTATTCTCATTCTTTGAGTTCATTTGGTGCTTCAATTATTTGAGTTTATTCTTTCTCTTATTCAAAGGAATCTTAGCAGGCCAGGGATATAGCTCAGCTGCACAGCACCTGCCTGGCAAGAACAAGGTCATGAATTTGATTCTTAATAAGTAAATAAATAAAATTTAGAAACAACCAAATCAAAACAAACAAACAAAGGAATTTTAGCTAATATATAATCAAATGGTAGATAGAATATGATAGAGTTAGATATTTTACCTTAATTTCCACATTTTGTAAAATTGCCTATAGGAGTTTAATGAAACTATTGGATATAATACAGAATATCAAAAGACAATGAGCAGTATGAGGTGAAATTTAAAAAAAAATAGGAGATTACGGACAATTTTTCTCGTGATGTGCAGACTGAGGTGTCCAGAATAATGGAATGGACTTGGAAGTGCTCAGCATCATTCCTGTACAGAATTACTGTGAACTTTTCTGGTGGATGATACTTGCAGCCAGCCTTATGCAAGTGGTAGGCATGAGAACTTTTACGTGTTGACACACTGTTGGGTTTTTCCATTTAGTTGGCATTTTATGTATATTTTACTTTTCAGGTAAAGTTAGCTGTCGAACAATTCAAGGACGATTCAAACTCAACATGTTTCAATTATTAATTAATATCTTTTCATTATTCTGTGCCTTAAGAAAAAATTGAGAAATTTACATGGCTTCCTGAAGAAACATCATGAAATATGAGCTTTGATAGTCCATAAGAGTGAGTTTTTCACATAAACGAAACTCTAATAATTTCCAAAATGTTGCTGATGAAAGAAAGTAAACTTTTAGAAAAGTACTGCTTTCCCTGATTTCCTAAACCAAGAATATTTGATGTAGTTCCACATTTTCTCAAGGGACAACTCTAAGGGACTTGGTACTGTTTGTACAAATTCTATCTGGATTTATAATTTTCTAGTTATCTATCTGTACCTGAACTTCTCTGAGTGGCTACTAATCATGAATCTGAGGGTCACAAAGATATTCAGATCAGCAGTGAAAAGTATCTTCGCTGCTTGCCATTTGAACCTTATCGCGTTATCAACATTTTCTTTGGTTTCACAATTTAAAGGTGAGGCAGGATTCTAACTTCACTCAAAGCCCTTTGAAGCCTTAGTTTCTCCTTTAGGGCTCTTTTAGAGCAAAGGTAAAATGGATACTTCCATTGATGGCACACTTTGATTTAAATGGTTTTGAGAAAAATGGACTCTGAACTGACTGATGCAAGGGAAGGAAACAAGTTCAATGCTACTGATACATTTCGCATTTTGCTGGCTATTATTTCATAAAACGTGAATTTGGAGCAATTAATATTCACTTTATTATTTAAAGTAATTGTATTTCCCTCCAGACAAATATTACTGAAATCATGTCACTGTAATTTTAAAAACTTTTGATTAAAATTATAGCCTAAGGATGACATTTATAATATAACCTATAAAATATCCTCATGTTCAAAATTTATTGGATATAAAAAGTAAAATGGCCTTGATATCATCACTTAAATTCCTATATTATGTGAAAACTGATTTGAAATATTAATTTATGTTTATGGTTGTTTCTTCTGTTAACAATTGTTGTCTAAACTAAATGTTACTATTAAACAGAGTCCTCCAAAGAGAAGGAGATTATAAAGAGCCCACAAACAGGTTTTGGAATAAAAAAAAAAATATAAACGGAACTGTAGAACAGAACAATTTGGGGATTTTTTTTAGAATGCTTGTTACTCCTTACTTTTTTTTTTTTTTTTTTTTTTTGTACTGGGGATCAAACTCACGACCTCACACTTGCCAGGCAGGTACTTATGCCACTGAGCTAAACCCCTGGCCACCTACTTCTTGCTATTTTGAATTTCTTATTTTAGATCTCAGTTAACTTTCTGTTTTTCTCGTTTAGTACCAGGGATCCAACTCATGACCTTGCACTTGCCAGGCAAGTGCTTATACCGCTGAGCTAAATCCCCAGCTGGCTTTTAAACGTGAAAAAGGATGAGACATCTCTGCAACAAACTTACCATGTTGATAAAAACTGCTTGTCTTTACACCTTTTGGGTATGTAAAAGTACTTTATTTACGTGAGAAGTAACTGCATTAAACAAAAGAAACTCATTTAAATAATATTGCATTAAATGGAGAAAATGATTCCAACAAAAAGCTGTCAGACTTCCAGGTTTATAGATATGATGATGGACTTGACACTATCTAAAGAAAAAATCTGATTTATTTTATTCAATAATTTTATGCAAATGTGACACTTGTATATGACATAACTAATTTTTGGGGTGAACCTATATTTTCCATAGAACCACTATTTTAATGTGTTTAATATACCTAAATTAGTAATCCATGATTCCCCTAAAATATTTCAGAAGTTTTTATATTTTTCTGTCATCACTCTATATCTTCTCATTTTAAAAACAAGTTTAAGGAACTGACATTTAAACCTACTAACAAAAAATACCATGTCATATTCAAAAATAAAAAAGTCATATATACAATAAATTTCATTTTCATAATGATTCACCCAATACAGTACAAAAGCCTTAGAATTTTCAGAACAAATCTATTTAAATCAATTTTAGTATGTACACAAAATAATGTGTAGAATTCATTTGTATGTGATTTGTGAGGATGTTTTCAAGCATCAAACATAAAGAGATATTCAATAAAGGCTAAAGAGTTTTACATATGTAAAAGTTATTGGCTCTACCCAGTTATAGCAAGATCACAAATTACAAATATTATTAACTCCTAGATTATTTTCTTAAATTATAAAATGCACTGTATAATGTTACCCAGAAAATTTCAAATTTCACCTAAGGTAGATATTCAAAGCTTAATGTTGGTGCCTCATCACACATTTTCTATATGTATACTTAAAAATTTAATTAGTAGCAAGGGGAAAACATTTTATTCCTTTTCCTTTTGCAAATTAGCAAGATAAACAAAACATTTAAAAAAATTTTCCGCATATCACTTCCAAAGAGAATATTTCAAGGAAGGCCACATTATTCTATTTGGAGGATGTGAAGATATGTCTGTATTTGCTCAGGAAAATCTTGAAAACCAATAGAATATCAATATCCTTATTATCAAATGTGCTGCAGGTATCCAAGATCAATAAGGAATCATGAATTTATTCAGGGAAGGAAAAGTTTAATTCAGAACAATTGTTTCTCACTCGAATTTTGTAAAGATAAACTTCATGAAAGATACTCGATTTCTCCAATGCAGTAAAATTTAAAATTGTATTCTGGTTGCAGTAAGTCTTTTAAAATGAGGCACGAAGAATGAAAGTTTCATACTCATTATACTAGCTCAATATTTACAGTCCAAAATGACATTTGTTTGTGATCAATTTAGAATGCTTTCTAGAAAAATTAATTAAAACAAAATGTTTGATGGGCTTAATATATAATCAATATATAATCTTTAAAGTGAATGTGCATGTGTTTCATGAAACTAAACTTACAATATGGAAAGTAAAAACAAATTTTATTTAACTGCTATCAAAAATAGAAAAGTAAGAAATAATAGAAGAAAATACAGTACAAAGTACTTATTTTTGTGTCCTTAATCAAATTAATCATTTTAATACATGATTACATATGCACTAAAATGGAAAGTACAGTATACTTTCATGGAGAAAGAAAATCACAAAAATGGATTCATGGTTGATGCACAGGGTACTTTTTCTGGTTTTGTTATATGGAAGAGCACAATTTGATGGGTGTTCCCATAAGATATAAATATAAATTTGAACTAAAGCAGAGAAAATCCCAGTTTTTTTAAAAAAAATTTCCTTTCCCAAGAATATATGTTAGAAAATGTATAGAAATTGTGGAAATTCTAGCCTTCCCTAACTTTAAGAATCCCACAATGATTAAGGTTAGTGTGTGTGTGTAAAATGCTTAGAACATTGACTAAAAATTAATGAGCTCTCAGAACCATTTAAATTCAAAAAGTAATGATTGAATCTCAAAATGAATATAGATTACATTTGCAAATGATTGCTCAGACATTTAATTTTAACAGGAAAAAAACATAAACTTTATTATATTCCCAATCATGCAACTACTAGAATCCCAGATAATTATTTTAAAAAGAGCTTTTGTAAACCTTTAAGACCTTTGGAATTCAAAGAATGTTCTTTCTTATCTCCCTAAGCAGAATCACAAGATCATTCTGAACTTAATGGCTAAGAAGAACAAACTGTTAATACATTAGAACAATGTATCCATACAGAAAGAATATTACTAATCATATGCATAACTGAAGCACAACTCTGATTAATGTTTGTTATCCATCTACTTAAAGAGCTATTCTATTGACTGTACATCATTCTGTACAGGAATGATGCTGAGCACTTCCAAGTCCATTCCATTATTCTGGACACCTCAGTCTGCACATCAGGAGAAAAATTGTCCGTAATCTTCTAACTTTTTTTAAACTTCACCTCATACTGCTCATTGCAAGTTTAACAAGAACTACATCTGTGATTGGATCTGTTAATAAATTAATTGCTTTAAACTTTACAAATTTATCTGAATTTCTCAAAATGCTCCTTCATATACACCTTGGAATTACACACACAAACACACAGACACACAAAGATAAGACCTTACTAAACATCCTTTGGGAATATCACTATGTACTGAAATGTGTTCTATTGGCAATATTAGGTGATGTTATGTGTTAAGTACAGCACAGATGAATTTGAGATGAAGTATAAATTATCTTTATAAATTTTTATTTATATAAACAAATGCAAATTTAAAAATTCAATTAAAGGGAGAGACATAGTGACCTACATATATTCCTAAGAACTCTAACAAAAAATGATGATATAATTTTATAAGGAATAAATTTTGAATAATTAATTATGTCCAAAGGCCTTTCACATAAATATTCTCTATTTTAGTCATAATGCTATGGTAAGAGAAGCAAATTCATAAGCATTTCTAATTTGTCTACTTTTTTAGGATAGGGGAAAGGGAGCTGCTTTATTTGGTTTAGATAGTAGCACATTTGTTTTTCTCCTCTTTCTTTCTTTCTTTCTTTCTTCTTTCTTTTCTTTCTTTCTTTCTTTCTTTCTTTCTTTCTTTCTTTCTTTCTTTTTCTTTCTTTCTCTTTCTCTTTCTTTCTTTCTTTCTTTCTTTCTTTCTTTCTTTCTTTTCTTCTTTCTTTCTTTCTTTCTTTCTTTCTTCTTTCTTTCTTTCTTTCTTTCTTTCTTTCTTTCTTTCTTTCTTCTTTTTTTCTCTTTCTTTGTTTCTTTCTTTCCTTCCTTCGTCTTTTTGAGACAGGGACTCACTATGCAGTTCAGGTTGCCCTTGAGCTCACTTTGTAGCCCAGGCTGGTCTCAAACTCGCAACCATCCTCCTGCCTCAGCCTCCCGAGTGCTGGCATTACAGGCGTGAGCCACCACAGCATTTTTTCATTGACGTTTCATCTCCCTTTTATCCTCATAGAATTTCATGAAGATAAGAAGGAAAATGTTGATATCTTTAACCAACTTTTGAAAGGAAAATTCTATAAATATTAAATATTTTATTAACCATGACTTTCATTTTAAAACATAATTTTTAAAATATATTTTTTAATAATTTATCTTGCTCACATTGTTACAAGTGTTTTGGCACAGAGTCCGGAGTTCCCAGACACACAGAAGTTAGGAATGAACAGCAGCCTTCATCAGCTGCTGCTTTATCCCTCTGTATCCTTTACAGTTAGCAGCAGCAAAGCAACAGGTCCCCATGGGGCCCCACTGAGAAGGAACAGTAATGGTACCCTGGGGCCGCAGTAGGGCCACTCAGGATTCTCTTGCAATTCTAATGATTTTCACAGAAGGAAATGTAATAGTCTCAGAAATATGTAAATATGTGTAGGAGTGTGACAAGACTAGGAACAATAACAACTTCTTTAGCATTAATGTGCCCTCAGATTTCAAACAAAGTAACAAACATGCCTAGGTTTCATAGATCCGTGTCAGAGGGCATTAAGCCTACAACATACGATGCAGATGCTAGTAGATGTGAGCAAAGGTGATTTAAGCCATTTCCTGTCCCTCTGACCGTCAGGTTGACAGCCGTGACAAAGTATATTCATTGTAGAACTTTGGTGCTGTTCCAAAATTCATGATAACATCATGGAAAAGTTTAGTTTCCTAAACCAGGAATACCGACAGTCTCTCTCTTTTCTCTCTCCCTCTTTTCTTTTTTCTCTCTCTCCTTCCCTTCTTTCCTCTCTCCTCTCCATATATATTTATATTTTTAGAAATCATCTTGCTAAATATATTTTCCAATAAAAATAAGAGTAAAATAGTAGCTTCTGTGTTATTTTTCAAATGAATAATACTCTATTTAAAGAACAGTGTTAGAGCTATGGCTCAAAGGAACTCATATACTCAAACATGAGCTAAATTTGGAATAGAGGAATCCCTGACATGATTTCTCAGTGCTATGTCTGATGCTATTAAAAAATAGAAGTTTAAAAAATCATTAAAGTTTTATTACTTTCAATTTTATAATCAAACAAATAGGAACATATATAACAGAAAAGAGCAAAAGAGCACCATCTCAGCATAATAGTGCTATCGCAGCTCATTAAACCTCTCTTGACACTAAATTAATTTACATCTCTAATTTACTTATAAGAATGGGAATTTAATTTTCAATTAAATTCTGTGAGTATGATATGTGTAATTTTAAGGCCTACATCCAGATACAGAACACACCTACATCAGCAGGAAAGAACCCAAGGTAAAATGTATTGGTTAAATTAAAGTATTTGCTACATGATTTTGAAATTATCTATCTATATATGTACAAGTATTTGTCTATATTTTTTGCATACCATAACTCTGTGCCATTATAAAACCCCATAAAATAAATTATTTTTACTTTTATAAGTGATAGAAACCTATGTTAATATAATAAAAATGTATCTTCTGAACACTGGACCTTGCAGTGATATGTTCTTATATTTAGCTCAGATTTTTAACTGGCTTACAGAAAAGTGAGTAATCATAAAGCTTCTGCTTCTACAATTTTAATCCTTCACCATGAGATGCCTTGTTTTTTATGCAACAAAAACAAACATGCCTTTTGATTTTTCAAAATTTTGAGAAAATAAACCACATAAAATATATCAAAATTGGAAAAATAACAGAAAATTCTGGACAACGTTATTGAGAAACTGAGACATCAGAATGTCATTAGGCTAAAATAAGATTTTAATGAGTGAAATGAAAAATTCCAACAACAGTGACAGCTTTTCTGGTCAGTCTGCTATAAACACTCGTAAAACAGTTGGCCTCAGTGTAGTCACGGTCCTTTCCCCAAGGCTCAGATGAATCTTCGGTTTTCCTACAGAAACTGTTATTTACAACTCTGTTTACATATGTACATATTTATAACTGATAGTCAGACACTAAAGGAGCAGTGCAAAATTTTAAAATATTCTTAAGGTGTTTAATAATAGATACCATAAAAAGCGTTTTCCTTGCTTGCCTTTGAGCACTATATACTTCCACATACTAAGGCACACAAACCTAGGCTATATCAAAGAGCTATGCTACAGATAGGTGTGTAAGAAAATAGGATATCTTCTATTCCAATGTATGAATAAAGTGGATATTTTAAAACTGTTTAGATAACAAAAAATATTCATGGAAAGGGAATTAAAGAAATACATTTATTGGCTCATATAACAGTTTTATTTTATTAAGGATTATGGATTATTTTTGTGAGGGAATTTTTAATGCCAAAGCTGTCTTTACAGCAAACTTGGTTAATCAGATGCATTTGTGACCTTAGTATTAATACAATCATGCACAACACATAGTATTTTTACACTTAAACAAAGAAAATAGAAAAAAACTGAGAGGCAAAGGAAAACAATTTTTGTTAACATTTTGTTTGTTTCCATATGATACTCCTTTTATTGATTTTGTGAACATACTTATTTTTGCACTATAATCAAATACTGTACAAAATTGCAAGAAATGCTACTATTTGACCACTTATGTTGCTACAAAAACATCATTAAGGTGCGTTTATTATTACAAGTCAACTAATAACTGCTAATGTACATGTCAATTAAAAGTGTTTTAGGTTTGACATAAAACTTTGAATCTAGGCAAATATTTGTTAACTTTTAATAGCATATTTCAGGGACATAAGGAACATTTTTAAATATTAAAATAAAAATGAATTTTACTATTAAGTCATAATTGTATAAAATTGTAGTTTCTAATTTATTTGTGTGTGTGTGTGTGTGTGTGAATGTATTTAAGTGTGTGTGTGTAGATTGTCCACAACCTGTTGGTGATGTTTGAAGTTCATGGTTTAAAAATGCTTGTCTCTTACCAAAACCTTTTCTGGTATACAAAGCTATTGTAAATTTGAGTCAGTGAAATTTAAAGTTGCAGTTTACAAAAGCAGATACATATTAATTCTTATCTGAAAGAGCTGCTTCCAAATCAGAAAAATGTGCCAACTAACTGCCCTTTCCTTTATAATTAGTGGCTTCTGAGTCCTGATGAGAAGAAGCCTTAAGGCAGAATTTGCAGTAAACAGGAAAGAGGAGAATCTTATAAGTGCTCATCTGTAGTCTGGGACACCTATTAATTCTCAGCAATTGGAGTGTTTGGCACAGTTTTCTAATCCAATATGAATGTTGCTCCACAGCAACCAAACTGGGTAATTTTTCAGTCTCCAGCACCAAAACAAAGAAAGAAAGAAAGAAAGAAAGAAAGAAAGAAAGAAAGAAGAAAAAAGAAGAGAAAGAAGGAAAGAAAGAAAGAAAGAAAGAAAGAAAGAAAGAAAGAAAGAAGGAAAGAAGGAAGAAAGGAAAGAAAGAAAGAAAGAAAGAAAGAAAGAAAGAAAGAAAGAAAGAAAAGAAAGGAAGGAAGAAAGGAAAGAAATAATTTAGCTGATAAATTTTAGTACAACACATACCTGCAAAGAGTAAGACACATTTACTCTTTTTTTAAAATTTAAGATAGTTTGAAGTGAAAGAAGTAAGTCATAGAATTTCAATTATTTTCAAATGAATTCTGAAACTAAAAATATACTGACCATGACAGTCCAGTAGTTATTAAATTGTAGGCATAATTAACGTCTTGTCAGGGTGACTCATAGTTATTTGAGTTTGACATGCTATAATATGTACATGGCTATAGATACTCTACAGAGTAATTAAAATCTGATTTCAAATCTCTAGGTTTTCTCTTTATGTATGTCAAGCTTCCAATTATATTAGAAGGGATGCTGAGCACTCATGAGGGGAAGTGATGTTGCAGATATGAGAGTCTGCTGATAATTTATCTTTACTGACATTATCTTCTATTATAATTAGCCAACAGTAAAAAATACTCCTAAATCAAAACATTCCATAAAGGATTATATAGAATCTTAAATTTCATTATTATTAGAAGAATAGGAAGTAAATCAGGTCTTCTGAAAACCACTATAAACCATGTCCTAAAAAGGCAATGGCTCTTTTTAGTTTATGGTGTTTCTGCTCACATTTCCATAAGTTAGCAAATGCATACCTCTGTGAAAGGTCTACTGGTAAGCTGTATCACTATATACATACTGTACATACTGATTGACAAATTAGCAGTTATTAGTCAGACTGTACATAGCAAAACAAACCAAGATTAAGGTCACTATATATCCCAAAGATAACCTATGTCTAGATTTAAGGACTGACCCCTAATACAGGTTCCCTGTTTAAATATGTAGCCCAGTAAACTAAATTAAATGTACCAAACAAAACTGGGAAAACTATTCTGGACATTCTGTCAATTTTGCTAACACTGTTGAAGGTTTTCTTGGCTTCAGCTGGCTTGTTGTCCGGCTTCTTATTGGGTTCTGGTGTGGTCGCACTCTTGGAGATGGTGGAGAGAACTGGATCTTTTGAAAGATTCGGGGCATAGTTGGCAACGGCCACTGCATAAGCATTATTCTGTATCATGACAGATGCTTTCTCTTTTTTCTATCGAAAAACAGAAGAATTAATAAAGCATAGGTTGAACCCACTATCCATCATCTTCCAAACTCCAGTTCAAATTCTGAGTAAGAGTACTCTGATACTCCTATTCATTAGAAACAAAGAAACACAGGAAAATAAATATGACATTATTAAATCTTAAAACCACCGAGGTGAGGAAATTCCCAGGGCAAAACCAATGGCACCATTTACCTGGAGAATCTTTTTTGTTGTTGTCAACATAGAGAGTAACAGAAAATACAATTTTAATAAATAATACAACTATTTTTATTTTATGGCTCACTTAAATTTTTGTTGAATTAGTGAGTGAACATATATGTGAACTGTAGACATTTTTTAACAAGAAGAATGATAATCTAAGATGAATGATCCCAAATTTCTACTTGGTAGTAGGATTCCACTTCACCTCACATCAAAACTACAATAATGCTTTGGTTAGATGGTGAGAAATTGTAACTTTTGTAGACAGTAGAGTAAAAAAATACTTAAACCACATAAAGGAAATGAAGTATCAACTCTCAGGCTTTGGTCTAAGTCATTCCCCCAGTCTGTTTCACTTTCTAATCACCAGTTCAGTTGCCACCAGCTTCTTTCTACCTGGGTCATTATTATTTCTTGTCTGGATCAAATAATTCCGTTCTGTTCTTGTTTGGCTTGAACATGTGCAGTCATTAGACACACTAGAGCCACAAAGATATCTTTAAGAAACAAATTAGATCATATCACTTCTACTCTTAAAGTCTTTTAAATAGTATCTCGTGGAAGTTACAATAAAAACATTTTTTACCATTGACTTCTCTGTTTTTCTTTATGTGCAAGGTCCACTGAAATAACCAGTTTTATGATAATTTCCATTCTTTGGTGTCCTCGCCCTGTAAGGTCCCCAACCTGGAATACTTTCTTTACATTTCATTTTCACATGGTCTCTTCCATCTCATATTTTAGTCTGGCTTAAAAGTAATTTGTTCAGAAAAGACTACCCTGATCATTACAAGTCTCTGTTACCCTTGGCTGCTCTTTAAAGTATCCAAACATTTTTCCACTGTGGTAGTTTTTGAAAGTGTGTAGTCTTTCTTAGTCATGTGATTGATTGATATCTTCTTTCTCCTTAGGCCCTAAGCTTTTTAAAGACTTGTTCCACTTTTATATTAACAATTAGCATGAGCCGTTCCACAAAGCAGACTCAAAATAGCCGACTTGGTGAAACTTACTAATTTGAATAGTATTTATGAGTTTCCACCTAATATGAGTCTAGAGTGAGTTTTCTAAATGCAAAGAAAATTAAACCAAAAATGAATTTTCCAAAATAGTGATTAGTGTAAAGTCACAGACTCATAGGACAACTTAGAAAAGAACTGAATTGTTTGCACTAGTTATTCTAATTACAAATACTCAAAATACTCAAACAAAAAAAAAAAGGATTTCTAAAAGCACAGGAAGATCTGAAAACAGGCTTGTATCACCTATCTTTCACTGAAATAAGCTTATTCCTTTCCTGTTTTCCCTACTGACAAGACATTCTTCCAGATCTGGCTGCAGTGTAGGGGAAAAGGGATGAGGAAGTACATTTATTACTTTGTGCAACTATAAAATGTCTTTTCTACATCATGATGATATAGCTCTCATGTGATGAATGGAGGATAAGTATGTGTCTGATTTAAAACAAGAAAAAGACAGACGTAGGTGCCTAGCCCTGGAAAGTGTCAGATCGCGTGTTCGGCCACAGGAGCCCTCTCCACCTCACTACCGAGAAGGAAGCAACTATAAATTTAATCTTCGGTATAATTTCAGAAACAGAAGCTAGTGAAGATTTGAATCCTGACCAGTCCTGGCTACTACGGGCTGAAAAATCATTAAATTAAATGTGTCTGACTTCCAAACTTCTGTGGTTTAATTGTTCTGTATGACTTTAGTCACGGGAAATTATTTTTACTAACATTCCTCCTGCATCTCCCACAGATACCCTTCAATTACGCACCTATATGTTAAGGTAGTAATACACATGTGTATGAAACTAGAGCAGAGTAACTGACCAAGCAGATATGCTGAGTGACAGGAAGGTACTAGCAGGGCTTTATCAGCAAGTACAACCCAAAGATCGGCGCCACCTATTGGCACGCTGGTGGGTTATGTTTCATCTAACGCTATAGCTTCTATAAGAAACCGCATTAAAAAAAAGATTTCCAATATATACTTACAGGTTTTGCTGATTTAGCATAAAAAATTCATCGTATTTTTTTCATTTTTTCAAGTGTATCTTCAACAACTGAATATGACTGTAAACTTCAGAGAAGTGTCAACATTAAACAAAGCGATGTTTTGGCTTCAGAGTGATCCCTGCAACTTGGAAACTATCATTTTGGGGACGAGTAACAATCAAAGCGCAGGTGCCATCTGTTGTATCTGAAGTCAGTAAATCGGTGTTGGCACCTGGAATTTCTCACCAATTCACCGAGTGAAGGGCAGAGCACCCCTCTGGTGCCGTGTCTCCTGAATTCCTGGGCAGCACACAGCAAAGCATTTCTGACTGAGAAGCTAACAAAGTCTTGTTTTAAAGCAGAAAATAATTCCCCTTAGTGTACTTGGAAATAATGATTGATCTATATTAAAGCAATCTGTGTTCTTGTGTAAAGCTAAATGTACATAGAGCAAAAATGCTCTTGTATATTTATAACAAACTTCCAATGCTAAGCTTTTCTAAGGCAGTGTATCAGATTCACAATGTATTTATTGGTGTTCTCTGTAAGTCATGGTACTGACTGATTAGTTACTCTCTTCTATAGTTTGACAAGTCATAGTACTGGTGACAGAGCCAAAGAATTAAACCATTACTAGGAGACACTACCTTGACCCAGTAACTATGCTGAGAGTTTTCCACATTATGGAAAGGTATTTGAACATAATATGGGCCTTGGTTCAGGCAATCTCACCAGCCAACTGAATAAATAGACCACATGACTTTGACCTCTCTAAATTATTTTTATTTTATTTACTGTAGCCCTTGCCTTATACTCAAATCCATTAAGAGAAATAATACAATGAATCCCATTATGTTAGCTATTCAAGAGTATTTACTGTCATGAGGTAATTTTTAATATTCTAAAAGTTTTGTTGCTCTTGAGAATTAAAATAGTTCTAGTAGGTCTTACTATCTAATTTACTACAGCAAATTTTAATCTAATGTTAACAGTATTTTGTAACATGTATGAAAACTATCTTGCATCACTCAGAGTAAAAGACCAGCAGAAAAAAAGCAAAAACAGGTTGGATTCCTAAAAATGTTAACAATTAACATTAAAAGTTAGGAATGCAATTAACATGAAAAAGGCATATTAACAATTTTTTTCTATTAATTTTAAGCAAGTCACAGTTTTATATACATAAAAGTAGATAACTAATAAAGTATTTCTCCAAAATTATTAAGTGTATTTCAATTTATTTGATCACCTACATATAGTAAACATATATAAAATATCCAGATATATACTCAACTTAAATGCTCGGTCACTTCCTGCCCAAATATGTACACTCTCCTGTAGTTTCTAACCTGTAAATGACACCACAATTCGGCGAGGAGCTGGAAGTTAATCTCACATTGGTCCTTAAGTCAGATACATTTTACTTTCTTCCCATTAGCAGACTAGTACTGGGTCACATCTACTGAGATATCACTTTCTAAAATGCTCATTAAGTAGCCACCCCTTTCATGTTCTTCTGTAGCACCCTGGCACTTGACTTTATAGCATATAAGTGCATTTTCTTCTCCTTTCACTTGATATAAGTTCACTGAAAACACAAAATGTGTCCTGTGTATCCCTTAGCATGGTTACTGACAAAAAGTAGACTCAGAAAGAATTCCATAATGATAACTGAATTACAGTTGCTTCAGTGGTTACTGTGGTAAGCAACTGTATATATAAACTATGAAACATAACATAAGATATTTCATAGAATAGGATAAATATGCTGTTACCATGATAGGAAAAGAAATCAATAGCTTGTTCAGAAATTCAACTACATAACTGTCCACCAAAACCTCAAACTTACCACCTAGAAATATGAAACACTGGAAACTAATATAAGAAATTCAACCTAAAAACACTGCCATGAGAGTTATTTTGCTTGTGGTTGGGACCTATATAAGTAAAATGGAGAATAAGGAAGGAACTTACAAAACGATGTGTTTTTAAAATACTTTTGGGAGAGAAAGTAAATTATGCTGTTATACAATTTGTTGACATTTCAATTGTTAGTGAAGTAGGATGAAAAGACTGCAACCCACATCAATTAGTTTTCTAGTTTTTAAACAATACTTTGTAAATTTCAGAATTTACAAAATGCTTTCAATTTAGTCTATGATTAGAGTCATCCAACATACATTTAAAATGTCATGTTGAACACCCACACTACAGAAGTCAAAATCATATACCATGGTGGGAAACCGAACTTGGCCTTTTTTGATTGGGAGATAAAGTGTTTACTACTTGAACAAATGGTTGACTCAAATACAGACATCTATGTGATTTCAACAGGGAGGTGAATGAAAATAACAATTACATGATCTCAGAGATTGCCCCTTACAAAAAGGAAACAGGGATCTCATATCAAACATTGAATAGAGCACACTTTGGAGAAAATCCCAGATCTCCAAAATGAAACCATATGCTCTTTCTACCACATTACGTTGCCTTTTTACAATCATCGTGGCCACTAGAAAGCCCACTGCTTGTAAAACAACAACATGCTCCCTGACTGTGTAATGCTACGGTTAATGTGCGCTAACCATCCTAACTAAGAAAAGCGGTACTTACAGAAGATTGTTTGAAGGTTAAACAGTCCATCCACTTCTCTAAGTACTCTAAAGTCTTTCCTTGGGTTAAACTGGGCCATGAGAAAGCTATATACTTGAACCATATTAGTTTAGCTCCTTGAAGAATTGCCTTCACTGAGTTGTATTTTAATATAATGCCTTCAGCTTTTATTGAAGGGGACTACAAGAAACATCAATATGAAATCCATTACTGCCTTTACTGGCAAAAATTTTGACATCACTTGCTATAGCACCCAGCTTCACTATTATAAAACTCACATGGCATTTTGATTTAAAAGGTCAATTTCAGTACAATAAAAGCTTTCATTAATATTCATTTTTGTTGAAGAAAAATTTCCCCCTCCTCACGTGTTATGCTAGTCACCAAGTAGCTTATAATTTGAAGCTCAACTACTATAGCTGTGGACTGCAGTTACTGTGTTAGTCAAAAGGTGAACATATTTGAGTCTATTTCCTTCATACTGTATTCTTATTTCTACAATACGTAATTATAATTTAAGTTCATACAGTCTTTGGTAAACTCTTTGAAATTCTTTTGAAGCATAGTTGGATATTTAAAATGCAAATTAAGCGAATATATAACACTGTAAATGAAGACTTTCTACAAAACCTCACAAAACAATGGCACACTCCAAAATTTGGATATATGATCCTGTGCCTGGTTCTTAAGTAATCTGTTATCCAAGTTCTTCTAAGCTTTCCTTAGTCAGTTTAGATTCCTGTCTCAGATTTAGAAATAAAAGAATTAAAATGATTTAAAAATAAAATTTTAAACTACAACTCGAATAAGCTACTTGTTAGATATGCTTCTAGGTAACAGCAGGCAATGATTAATAAGATAAAACTGTTATTCTCTCAGAGATTGTAACTTAGTGGTAGTCAAAAAGCTATTTATCATAAAAATAAAATTTAGTTAGGAGTGCTTCAGGAAATAACTGTAGCTTGTTATATTTAGTAGAAAATATTAGGTGTCTTCAAACTAAGTGTGTACTGCTTATTGAATGTTTCCGGTCAAGTTATTTCACTTGATCATTTATCAACTCTAAACTACAAATATTTCCAGGCACGGAGGTAAGTGCATAATAAATTTAAAATGATTTCTTTACTATTCATCCTATAAATAAGTATATGAGAAAAGTACATAGTACACCATATTAGCTTAGCTTTTCGAAAAACTGCCTTCAATCACTGACTGAAGAGCAGCCTGGAGTAGTGATGTAAGACTGTAATCCCAGCACTCAGGAGGATGAGGCAGAAGAATCCCTGCAAGATCAAGGCCAGTCTGGCCTCCAAAATGAGTTCAAGGGCAGCCTAAACTGCATAATGAGACCTATCTCAAAAAGACAAAAGAAAGAAAAGAAAAGAAAAGAAAAGAAAAGAAAAGAAAAGAAAAGAAAAGAAAAGAAAAGAAAAGAAAAGGAAAAGAGGAGAGGGGAGGGGAGGGGAGGGGAGGGAAGGGGAGGGGAGGAAAAGAACAATAATTCACCAAAGAACTAAGACTCAAATGATTCATGTTTTAACAGGTTAACTCTGGGAGTACTACAGAAGATGAATTAGAAGAAGACATGATTAGAGATAAGAAGTAGTACATAAGTTATAAAAATAACAAGAGATGATGAAGACTTGATGTAAGGCTTGAAAGAAGGAGATGGGTGAGATTTAATGTTAGATGCTGAGAAATATTTCCAAAATGATGACACATGAAATTATGCCACACTTCTCACTCAAGCTCAGGTTGCTGATGAGTTCTTAGACATTGGCAGGGGGAAGTTATAAAATAAAATGAAAAGATTGCATTTTGTTTATCTGTTATTTCTCCTGTCATTTCTTTTAAAAGATATCTACAGATTAAGGTGTGGTACTTAGATGGAAATGTCTAAGGAATAGATTACATACATGATCCTAAGTTAAAAAAAAAGCTGTGTGTCTAGTTATAGATGATCCTGGATATCAAAACAAAAGTGTGGGTTATAGATTTTGATTTGGCAATACTTCACTGCTTTATATGATATTTCCTGCACACTTAAGATAGGTAAATCACTGTGTAAAGGGCCACAGAACAATGACATATTAAAACAAAAGGTTATCATTTTCATGATGAGTGAAGGAGTTGAGACACAATGATGCCATCAGAGACTACAAAATATATCGTAAGAGAATAGGGTAGGCCAGTATATTTACTTACAGTGGAGATCTAATCATTTCAAGGTACCTGGTGTTCAGAAATTTTCCAAGGACATTATATTTCAGTTGAGAATGAGTAGTTATTATCTGGATGGCAAATGATGGACCCTTGTTTAGTTTTGTAGATTTTCTTGCAAATATTTTCAGTAAACCATTTAAATTCAAAATCACAAAGTGAAACAAAAACAAAAACAGCAGAAAAATGAAGTGACTCTCTCTGGAAAAACATGAACATAATACCAGAGAAGCAGAATCAATTCAGAACTCTGGAAGAGAATCTCAAGCATAGAATGAATCTTGGCACCTGTTAGGATAGGAGGAAAATGTTGTTGAAGCCTGCTTTAAAGAAAAGAGAAAAAGTGGTTGATCTTAATGTTAAACTGAGGAGCATAATAGCTAAAAGATTCAGTGAAAATTCTTTAAGAAAAATGGAAAATCATTATCTGGTCTTAACATATGGAGGTTATTGGTTCACGGCAATTACAGGGCAGAAAAAGGAAAGAAAATCCAACAATAGCCTTGAGAATTGAACTGAAAGTGAGAAGATAACAATTTAAACAATTCTTGTCAATTAGTTGAATGGAGAAGAAGTGATAAAACTTGATGATGGCAGAGGAAATGATGTAGGATCTGGAAAGTAATTTTGCCCTCGTGGTCAATTAAGAATGTTAAGAATCTATACAGTTTAAAAGGAAGGAGACAGTTTAAAAGGGAAAGATGACTTTGAAGATATCAGAGAAGAAAATCGTATCTGATAGAACAATTTTTAAAAAAGTAAAAGAAGAAAAGAATTTAAAACTAGGGTAGAAAAAATAGCCGTGACTAGAAAAAGAACACTGGAAATGATGGAAGGTTCCAGAAGAACTCCCAGGTTATATAAACAGTTTTTTGTGTGGAAGGGCATTAAAAACTTAGTGTTGGATCATTTGATCCAGCACTACATTTTTAGAACACTAATTCTGTCATCCAATTTCACAACTGAGATTAAATTTACAAAAGTCTCTGCCCAAGGTCAGAACAAAAAGTAATTTTTTCTTTCAATCTATAACTCAAAAGTAGTTTGAACATAATGAATGGATTTTTAAATTTATTTGTAAAAATTAAATATCACCAAAGTACAATCTGCACATAAATTGTAAACTGTGGAATCCACCTGCAAATATGTTGAATACTTATTTCTAAACATACAATATCAATATGCATCTCTGAGCAATTATTCTTACTATGCAAATACATGACATTTTATGAGTTTTTAAACAAATGTCATGTATTTTGTATTGGCAGAAAATTCAACTGCATCTACGGTAATCATATTTATTAACTTCAAAAGAAAGGGCTTGCTCTAGACAGAATGGTATGAAAGGACACAGAAAACCCCCATCAGCAAAATTTCCATATTTCAAGAAAATTATTATTGTCACTAAACCCAAGAAAATATAATTAGAAGTAACAGATGTCACTGAAATATCCTTTAAGCAGATAGGTTATTTTATGGCACTTCCTTTTAGTTCTGCAGATCTTTTTATTTTAAGAATAAGTTTATTCTAAGCCATATGCTCAGTCACATTAGCTACAGAAAAGTTAACGAGGATAGGCATCATTACCGATACAATATTTTGTTTACCTCAACAGTGGAACTAAAATAACCTAAACAATTATGGTGCTTCCCTGAAAGTTAGAATGGAGCATCAGTGATTTTGACATGGATTTATTTTAGCAACTTATGATTTCACCCTTGGAAAAACTTAAGTACAGTATTTGACAGTAGAAAGTTTTTGCTTTTAACACACATTATTAAGAATTTGCTTTTTGCATTTATATATATCTTTGTCAAGTTCAAGTGTTGAAATAGCATATCATGCGATAGCCTGAATCACAATGTCAGTGTGTAATTGGTACCACCTAGCCCTGAAAATTATACATCAAATAGAGTTTTATATGGACATTTACACCAAAAAATAGTATAATTTATTAATTGTTACATATTCAAAAATAGTATAAAATGTGTGGATAAATATTATAGCTTAAAAATAACTGCATAGATAAAATGACAATTTATACACTAAATGAGAAATTAAAAACATAAATCAGTTATAAAATGTCATGGAAATTGTTAAATAGAAATTAAGCACTGATCATATTCTTTCTGGTATTTATTTGTTGTCTCAGGTAAGACATAACTTAAAAATGAAATAAACCATCACTTTCTTTAAACTTTCTACAGTTTGTGCAATTAAGGAAAGAGAGGAAGATCTTCAAACTATAATATTCACTCTTTTGTGTTTAAACTGCAACATGATCATAGAATTGAACAATAAGAAAAAATCATATCAATAAGTAAGTCTTAATGTAATAAAAAATTAAGTAGGAAAAGTGTAAGACGATGTCTCTAAGTAGAAGTCTGCACTATTATTAAGAATATTGTGGATCTCATTATGATATACCCAAAGTTTTCTGTTAAGGAAGACAGTAATTTGCAGAATAAGCGTAAAATCACTGCTATGTCAATGGGCAAAGTTCTCACCAGCTTCAGGACTTGAAATCTTATAACAGACATCAAAATTTTTATTAACTTTTCCATGTAGACTATCTGAACAATTTGAAATTCCTAGGCATTCCAGTATCTACATATCTATTGCATATAACAATGCAATCTGGGCTTTTAAAATCAAGCAGCAGAAGTGGGGACAGGGGAAGAGTATTCAGCCATGGGTGGAGCAGGGTATTCTGCAACAGGTGAAGTTAATGTCCACTTTCTTTTCACAGTCTATCATAATGCAGTTTGTGGTTTAAGAATATACACTTAATGGTCAGTATATTCACTAATTCATAGAGTGAACTTGGGCATGTAAATAACTTTACTCAGCTTCATATTTTTCATCGGTAAAAACTGAGAGTAAGAAGAGGTCCTAGTGGTAAGGTTGCTGTAAAAACTATTTAAGGGAGTACTGTTCAGCTATAGAAAAGGATCACATGGAGACTTTTATAGGTAAATGGATGCGACTTGAGACCATACTCATAAATGAAATAAATCAAACTCACATGTGTAAATACTGTATTGTCTCCTTGGTATAAGAAACTGAAAGAGTAAATAAGATCCAAAATCTTCAATAAATATTGTAAAAGGGTAAGAAACTGCTCAAAGGGAAAAAATAACTCAGCGAAAAGGAGAAAAAAAGAAGAGAAAATAAAAAATATATAAATTTGTATATACATTTAAGATAGCTAAGATGATTATACTGCTAATTCTATTCTTGGAAAAAACAGCTACCATTCATAGGATTAGATCAATTTTGCATATCTGTTTGTGGTAATCTGAGTGACTTTTTTGAAGATAACTATGCAAAATAACAACCTGCGTTAAGTTCCCACAACTTTGTTATTGTTTTGGGATTTTCAGTTATCCTCGTTTATTTGTCTCTTGTTTCTTGTTTTGTTTTTCCCTTTTTAAAATAAAAAAAGAGACTACCTGACTGATCACATGAAGCACAACAGACACTTAGCAAGTATTGCTACTATAATCACTCCTAAGGGATTTCAAGCAAGAACACACTTTAAAAATCTGGTAGAATATATGCTCCTATATACACATACACATTTTCATGACATCAAATTTTAGCAACGTGTCTTCTATAAGATGGAGGTACTAGGGGATTTTGTTAATTAAGATGAGAAGGGCATTTTTCACTTACCTTGTCATTTACTACACTTTTCCCATCCCAAGCCCATCCTCTTTTGGTGAAGTAATTAACAGTTGCAAATTCAATTAGGGCAGAGAACACAAATGCATAACAAACAGCAATAAACCAATCCATGGCAGTGGCATAAGCCACTTTAGGGAGAGAATTCCGAGCACTGATGCTTAGAGTTGTCATTGTTAGAACAGTGGTTACTCCTGGAAAAAAAAAAAAGATAGAAATGAAAACATCAACAGATGCCAACAGGACAGAAATAAAAATAGCTATTTTCTTTTTCTTCTCTTTTCCATTCTTTGTCCTTTTACCTTTTCACTTCCTTTCCTTCCTGTATCCCTCCCTCCCTCTCCCTTCCTCCCTTCCCCACTTCCTTCCTCTCTTCATTCAAACCTACTTTCAGTGCTCCATCCACTTAAAAAATAGAAGAAGACAGTGCAAAGTTAATTGTCATAAATTGTTATCATATTTCTTTTAGTAATGACTCTGAAAATGCCTTCGGTTTTCAATTTTTGTACTGTATGAATCACTTCTCTATTTAAGTACTATTGAGGTTTAAAAGACTGCTGAATCTGAAGTAGAATTACCTATGAAGAAAAGCACTTTAAACTGACTCGCTGTTCAATAACATCAGTTTTTAAAATTCTACACAAAATCTTGTGTTAATTTGTTCATCACTTGCTTGTGTCATACTAAGCAATGGGCCATCCATCCACATCAGAAGTCACAGTGGAACTGTGCTTAAGAATTTCTTAATTCAAGTGTGGCTATGTAAGTATGAAATTAATTCTGGATTGTTCAGCCCTGTGAGGGCATTTTTTTCATAATGTGGCTTAGAATCTATAAGAATTAAAACAATCCACTACAAACAAAACTTTGTGTGTGTGTGTGTGTGTCAGAGATCGAACTCACAACCTCTCGTTTTCCAAGCAGGCACTTATGCCACTGAGCTAAACCCCCAGCCTCTAAACAAAACTTTTAAAAATATCAATCTATGATTTTGATTTAGAAATAATCTACTTCCTTTATTGGATAGCTTTCTGTAGAAATCACAATTCCCTCTCTCTCTCTCTCTCTCTCTCTCTCTCTCTCTCTCTCTCTCTCTCTCTCTCTCTCTCGGTACTGGGAAACAAATGCACAAACTCATGCTTTCCAGGTAGGCACTGTGCCTGTGTTGCTAAACTATATCCTCAGCCTGAATATCACAAGTCTTAAGAAAAAAGAAGTCCCTAACTCAGGGAATAAATTGCACTATCACCATTCATCATGACTACAATCACAAGTTTTATTAAAGTTGTAATAGAAGCTTAATTGTATACATGGGGGGTGCATTAAACAATGAAAATGTTAAAGAATGTTCACTTAGATCATGGAGGTTTTGGTGCTTCAATTTTTACTTTTCCTTAGTAAAAACCATCTTTTTAATCATCTAAAATAGAATTAGTAATTCAAAATAATTACAATTCTATTTGACTATGAATGAAAGTATTTGGAATCTGATGGTGGTAGTACAAATATAAGGTAGAAAAAAAATATGGTTCACCTGCTGCTGAATCATTATTAAAAAAACATTAAAATAAATGAATTGTGTTTGTAGGAAACAATATGAAAAACTTTAGCCTAATATTTTCTTTTAATGATTTTACAGAATAAATAGAATATGACATATACACCTATATATAAATGTGTTCATATGTAAATGGATATGTGGTGTAAGAAACAAAAATGATGTCAGTATAAGAGATACAGTTCTTAATTTTACTTGCAGCTAGGAAACAAAAAGCAGTAATGATTTTTTTTGCTTTTTTGGGGGGCTGGGGACTGGGGATCAGACTCACGACCGCGCGCTTGCAAGGCAGGCACTGATGCCACTGAGCTAAATCCCCCAGCTCAATGAAATGTTTTTGAAGAAAACACTATAATGATCAAAATACCAACAAAACTTTGAAAGACTGGTACTGTTCTGATATTGACAATGTGAGACACTGGATTTCCTCTTTTTTTTTTTTTGGCACAGGGAATCGAACTCACAACCTTGTGCTTGCCAGGCGGGCACTGTGTTGCTGAGCTAAAACCCTGGCCCTGAGCTTCCTCTTTGACCAATTACAAATTGGAATATTAGACAAGAAACTGTTGCTTTATCCAAAATCTCTTACATTTAGTGATTGGTCTACCTGCAGTTAATTTTTGCCTGCAGTGTGAGGCAGAGGTCTGATGTTATTCTTTTGCTTGTGGATAGCCAGGTGTTCCAGCACAGTTGATTGAAAAGTTTTGATTACCCACTAAATGATTTTAGAATCTTTGTTGAAGTCCACTTGGCTATATCCGTGTTGGTTTATTTCTGGAAACTAAATTTGACACCATTGACTTAAATATCTACCTTTGTGCAAGTTTTGCTCTGTTTTGATAATTGTAGCTTTAGGTTAAGTTTCAAAGTCAGTATGATTGAATCCTTTCTTATTCTTCTTTAACACTTATTCTTTTCCAAGATTGTTTTGGCTGCTCTCAGTTCCTGACATTTCTGCAAGATTTCATGATTAGATTGCACATCCTTAAAAAAAGTGGAAATTTTATGTTTTATAATGAATCTGAATCTGCAGATTGTTTTGAGTGATGCAGCTGTTTTAAATGTATTGTTCTTTGATCTTTAAATATGGCATATCCTTCCATTTATTTACAGCCTTTTTTGTTTCTTTCAGCAGCATTCTGTTGTTTTCAGTGTCTACAAGGGTTTTTTTTTATCTCCTAAATTGAGTATACTTATAGGCATTTTTGTTTGGATGGTAATATGAATTTAAAAAATTCTTCTCCAAACTGTAGATTAGTGATGTACAAAGCATAATTTCTTGCATTAATTTTATATCTGGCAGTTTTCTGATATTCTTTATCATCTCTATTTTCATGCACTTTAATAAGGGGATTTCTATATATAAAATCACATCATCTGCAAAGAGATTATCACTTCTTTTCCACTTTACATACCTTTACTTTTTTCTTTCTTTCCTAATTTCCATGGCTGCTCTCTCTTTGTCCTTAATTCTCACCATCAATCTTTCTAAATGAAGTCAGCAATAGTCATGCTACAGCCTGCATGTTAGGGAGTCCTGCAATTTCCTCTCCTAGATTAAGTAATCCACTGTTCTTAATCTCTTACAAAATCTCAGCATATGGACAACATGTAGACAATTTTCCTGCCAGTGTAAAGCATTTGGTTTACTTTAAAATCTTTTATCTTAAAGTATTTTCATGTTTTGCTTTATCTTAAAATACCTTAACATTGTTTCTTATATTTAATCTTAAACTTTTTCCTTTTTTCTTTTTTCAAATTGGCACGTAAAACCATACATATTTATTGAGCACCACATGATGTTAATGATGCATGTAACACTTTGGTTTTCTAATTTCCTTTGTGATTCATTATTTAAATTACACCTATGTGGAAGTTGTTTTTAATTTCTAAATATTTGCAAGTTTTTCAATTTTTTCCTCTTACTACTTTGTAATCTCATATTTTGGTTCAAGAACACATCTTTTGGTACTTAAGTATTAAAATTATTGAGACTCATTTCATGTCCTAAAATATTCTCTTTCTGGAGAATGTTCCATATACACTTGACAAGAATGTACATTTTGCTTTTGTTGGTGGAGTGTGTTAGTTTCTATTAGTTTACACTGTTTAAGTTTTCTGAGTCCTTGCTGATTTGTCTAGTTCCATTGTTGAAAGAGGGACATTGAATTCTTTATCTCATATTGTTGGATTATTAATGTATTATTTTATTTTTGTCAGTTTAGATTCATGTATTTGGATGCTTCTTTATTAGGCACAAATGTGTTTATAATAATATACACTTAATGAATTGACTTTTTTATCATAATGTAGTTCTTTCTTTGTCCCTTATATAGTATTTTACAATATTTTCTGTTGTGATGAAGATATTCTAGCTCTCTTTTGGCCATTGTTTGCATGGAATGTTTTTTCCAGTCTTTTATTTTCAACTTCCCTATGTCTTTGGATATATATATATATATATATATATATATATATATATATATATGGTTTTCTCCAAGTATATAGCTTATATTTTGTTAAGTATATAGCTTACCAGGGTTTTTATCATTGCTCATATATTCATTATTGCTTATTAGATTAGTGAGTTTTTTCTGAATTGATTCTACAGGTTTGTGTTTTTAGTTTGCAGCCACTGGCATCTCTGTGCTGTTAGTGCTATAGCCCTACATGAAACTAAACAAATCTAATCTTTGCCAAGTGGCTCCATGTGCAGCTTGGGGTATGTTTTCAACATTTACCCAAGCAGTTTACAATCAGTATTCACACTCAAGATCACCTGGAGCTGAGAACTACAAGGCTTCCTTAAGTCTTTCTTGTGCATAACCACAGGTACAAATGTGGGCTTGCAGACAATAGAATAAGGGCAGGTCAGTGCTTTATAAATTTTGTATGTGAAACTCATTCCCTAGCCTTTCCTCTCAATGATTTGATAGTACATTGTTTGCCACAAATATCCACTGCCTTGGGCAGAATAATGCTTCAACATTTTGTATAAATGCTTCCATTCAATGCCCCCCAGGTGCTGACTTTGATGGCAGGGGAGTTCTGAATAAGTCAACACAAATACAAGCCTTTTTTAGAGGGTCCTCCATGGAGCCATCATACAGATCAAGCAACAGTGTTTTGAATGAACTCTACTTCTCTTTTTCTGATACCAAGATGACAGGCTGTTATTGCTATCTCCATGGCTACCAGTTAGCTGGGGGTGAGATATGAGACCAGGGTATGTTTTATCCCACTCCCAGTTTATTTTTCTTGGCAAGATTCAGCCACCATTTTTGAATATATGCACCCAGTGTTGTTGTAAATTTTTGGTTAATGTCTAAAGTTTTGAAAAGTTAACTCTATAGTTTTTGCAAGTTTGTATAAGATTTTTATGAAGGGTTGGGATTTCAGAATTCCACACTCTACCATTTTTTTCTGACGATGCATTTCCTAACATTTCAAATGGGTATGAGACGCAGCATTTCTTCTGGATAGAATGGACACGTAGGGAACATTGCATTGTGGTGTGGCCAAGTCTTCATGTGGTTCACATTCAGATTGGCTAAGCTTGAATACTGGTGCTACACTTACTACCATGATGATTTCAGTCAAGCTACGTGACTGTTTTCCACTATTTTTCTCATCTACAGAATAGAAACAAAACTATTTGTTTCAGAGGTGAAAACTGTATCACCCTTAGAAACCTGACCAATTTTAAATATACGAATATCATCTATTCCAGTACTTCTTATTTTTGCTACTACTACAACATTTTCAGAAATCTGTCTTCCAGAAATAATACACAAGGCCCTTTATATGGACACTATACACTGTATAAAGTAAAAAGAGTGGCAAACTGTAATGCTCATTGATAAGAAGATAGAAAACTTATTAAATACGTACATTAAGAATATGACAAAGAAAAAGAAGAGTTATACATGGATGGAAAGAATTCTACAGTTTAAAAACTTTTTAGAAAAAGTTTTCTAACTCAGATTTTAATGAAAATGTATGTACTTGGATTTGTATATCAGTACATGTGTGCATGAAATAATTTAGCTTAAAAACTAGCACATTCATCAAGTTATCACTAGCAGAGAACTATAGTATCACAATTGTATGTGAAAATTAAAAATGTATTGTGGCTAACCTTTATTGTTTTATATTTTGTAGTATTTTAAAACAAAATACCAGAAAAATAAAAATATATAACTCTCTCAGGAAAGCAATCTGAGAGGATAACGCTAGCCATCTATAGGAATTAATACTAAAGAGACTTTATTATTTTTTTCATTTTTTATTTACAGTGAATCTATTTTGCTTTCGTGATAAGAAAAACAAAATTTTAATTTATAAAGGTATATATGACAGCACCTATCATTTCCAGTCTACGTGTGAATTTACAGATGCAATAGTGGTGATCATTGTTTTCAAAGTTTAAATACCATTTAATAAAATACAAAGTCAAATGTCAGAAAATCATAAATTGAATGGTGTTTCACAATCTATATTTGTAGTTTAAAGTTAGACCAATATCTATTTAAACAGATAAGATGTTTTAGCAATTTTGATATGAATTTAGTATGAGGCTATTTTTCTTCATATTAAAATCTTCCTCATATCTAAATTTTATTTCCTTTCCCCTAATTCTGGAAATCTGACAATAGCATTGCTAATTTTATCTATGAGTCTCTTTGCCCTACCCTGTCGCCATCTTTCTTTTTATTACTTTTCATTAAAAGAATAAAATTTTCACATGTGGCTTTTTTGCCTACTGGTTCAGTCTCACTACTGTGCTCTCAAAAGACCTCAGCATTAATTAACAGGTGTGGACTTTACCTATCTGGAAAGCTCAGAAACCTTCCAGTGTTGTCCTCCCACAGTGACGGTTTTCTATGCATCATATGGCAAATGATTGTTCGCTTAACACGTCTTTAGAAGACAGTTTAGGGGATTGCAAGATGGCCGACTGAGTGGTGGCACGATAAGAGAGTTTCTCTGAGAAAAAGAAAATATAAACAACTCAAACACTGGAATCTGGCAACATGGAGAAAGCCAGACAAAAGGAGAGGAATTCTCATGACCCAGGAAGACACTGAGCAAAAAGAAGAAGAAAAAAAGAAAAAAGAAAGAAGAAGAAGAAGCACGGACAGAGGGCTGGAGCTGGGCAAGCCCCAATTGCTGTACCAGAACGTCTTAAAGTCAGGTGACTGACGATCGAGCTGAGATCACAGCCCTGATGAGAGCGGGGGTTGGTGAGCTCCAGACCTTCAGCTGGAGGAGGCGCTGTGGTGGGGAGTGGAAACAGCCAGTCGAGCTGCACGAACTTTGGTGAGTGATGGGAACTGTATTCCCCAAAACAGGAGGATTGGCTGGGTGACATTCTGGAGTTGGGCAGGGCCGGCTTGAATCAAAACCCGAGGTGGCATCTGCTGATGACTCCTAGTCCAAAGCAGATTGGTGGGATCTGGTCAGACAGGTCTACACCCCTGGTTGAAACCCAATAGCCAGGGAGGAGGCTTTTCTGGGCCAGTGGCATCCCCAGGGAACACACAAACTTGCTGAAGCATAAACTGGTTGACTGGCGTAGAGGGAGGAGCCAGCTCTCAGAGTGCAACTCACAGATCTGCAGCAGACTGGGGACAGTACTTCCCTAGCAAGTGCGCTGCAGAAAAACTGTAAGCAATACAAAAGGCCCAGAGACCTCTACCACCCATCTGTCTGAAGGGGGCCAAAAACATGACAAGACAGAGAAAGAGGAAAAGGTCCCCAACTGCAGAACCAGGGAAAGTGAATCCAACAGAGGTAAATGCAGAGGAGGTTGACAGCAGCAAACCTGTAATATCAGAGACAGCCTTGTTGGAAATAAAGAAATACATCTGTGACCTCATCATCGAATTTAAATCTGAAATTCTAACTCAGATGAAGCGAGATATAAGAAGATTAATAAAAGAAGTTCTGGGTAATCCTCAAGTAGACACAAATGAAAGAATAGAAGAACCCAGAGAAAGGAGAGAAGCCTTTGATGAAGAATATAAACAAAACCTAGAATATAGAAAACAGATCCAAAGAGAATATCAGGAAATGAAGAACTCCATTGAAACCTGGCAAAACCTTTTAACAGAAACTAAAGACAAATTTTCAAAACTTTAAGATAGATTTGCAAAGTATGATTGTGAAAGGAAGGATCTCTTAAAAATAACAAGGAACCAGGAAGCAATGATACAAAGGCTAGAAGATGACAAGAGGATTTATAACCTAAGAATTTATAACCTAAGAATAGAATATGTGAATGAAGATGCAGCAACAAATGCAAATGAAATAAAAAGTCTATTCACAGAAATAATTAAGGAAAACTTCCCAAACATAGGTAACAGAAGTGAATTTCAGATAAATGAGGCACATAGAACTGCAGCCAGCTACAAACAAAACAGATCTACACCCAGACATATAAAAATCAGGATCCCAGAAATTCATCGCAAGAACAGAATATTAAAAGTGGTCAGAGAAAAGAAACAGATTACCTATAAAGGAAAATTCATCAAAATCACAGCGGACTTCTCAGTGCAAACCATCAAATCAAGAAGAGCTTGGAGTGAAATATTCCAAGCCCTGAAAGAAAATAACCTCCAGCCCAGAATGATGTACTCTGCAAAACTGTCTCTCAAAATTAATGGAGAGACAAGATATTTCCACGACAAAGAGGAACTGGGGGAGTTTGTGACCACCAATCCAATCCTGCAAAGAATACTGAAGGACATTCTAGAGAGAGAGAAGAAAATCACCAGGGTTCTAGGAATAATGGCAGAAAGGCCTCAAAGAAAGGGGCAGACAGTGAAATCAAGGAGAAAAGTAAACAAACAACAACAGAAAAATAGCATGGCAGAGATAAGATAGAGAAGATTGGTTTTATCACTGTTTTATCTTGACTGATTTTATTTGAATCTGATATGCTTGAGAGTGTTGAGTCTGAGAGTAGGGGCAACTACTCTGAAGATGACAGGATTCAATAGAATACCCATTCTGGTTTGATTGTTAACTGCCTTTGAAGTCTTATAATGTCTCCAACGTTTAGATTTTATTAATAGTGAAATGCAATGCTAAGTTTATATTTGATGATATAGACAATTTTATTGAAAATAACAAGAGAAATCATAGTGACTACCATAGATCACCTAGTGTTGTGTTTTTGTATGTTCTTTCCATTTCGTGTTTCTCTAGGAATTTGTATTGCTGACTTGTTTTGATTTGTTTCTCCCTCTAATATAGAAAGGCTAGGTATATGTGTAGAGACTTATACATGTGTAGAACTTCTAAGTAGTTTATGAGAATGGATTATAGTTATTGTAAAGAAAAAATAAAGGAAAAGAGTATTCTAAAGGATATAACTGCATGTATGTTTGAGTGTGTGGAATTAATAACTATGTTGCTAAAGTTTTAGTTGGATGGATGAGCAAAACTGACTGCAGTCTCACTGTTTGGATGTCCACTTTGTGGACTTTACTTTTGTAACTTGAACAACTGCATCTAAGAGGAAAGTATGTAATAATCAACTAGTGATTTCTTACTGGTTACTCTTTTTTTTGTTCTGTTTTGTTTTTGAGATTTTGTTTTGTTTCTAGACTCTTTCTGTTTCAAAATTTTTTCTTTAAATAAAATTTTTTTTTAAAAAAAAGCATGAGGAGGAAAAGAAAGTGCTCTAAAGGAGATAACTGTATGTATACTTAAGTTTGTAGGATTGATAACCATATTGCTAAGTTTTTGTTGGATCGGTGAACAGAACTGTTTGCAGCCTCACTGTTTGAATGTCCACTTTGTATGCTTTAATTTTGTAACTTGAACAACTATATCCAAGAAGACAATATGTAATGTATCAAATAGTGATTTCTTACTGTTTATTTATTTTTTTTTGAAAATTCTGTATTGTTTCTACCCTTTTTTCCATTTTGCTTCCCCCCCCTTTTAAAAAAAAAAAAAGAGTTTCTTCCCTCATTGCTTCCATGTGATCAACACAAGGTCTCTGCGAGGCTTCGTTCTCAGTAAAATAATGCAGCAAGTACCTAAATGTGCTGTGATCACTGAAATTCCCATGGGTATATGTGAATCATGTGTGATCACCCCCCTTGCACAGTCAACATCTAACATATGGTTTTTTAATACTATGGTTTAATTTTATATAACCCCTTGCATGATGTAGATGCCAAAAATCTTACCTAATTAATCGATATTTCAAATCTTATTTGAATAAACGGTGTTTATGAAGCCAGAGGGTCATGTTGAACCACACGCTGAATGAAGCAAGTCAGGTGAGGAGAGATGATTTCAGCCTGAGACTGATACTGTGGGCCGCAGGCCCAGGTGTCTAAGTTCCAGGTTAGTGATCTCAAGGGAATGTCCTGGCTTCTTTTTGCCACTATTTTTTTTTTATTTGTAAAGCAGAGATTAAACATAGTGCTTTCTAATAGCATTGTTATTAGGGGTAAATGACTTATCACTAGAAAGCTATGCCTCTATGATAAAAAAATACTTCAGTAAATGTGGAAAAGTGCAAAGCTAAAAGCATACTAAAATAAGTGTAAATAAGGAAGACAGAATGAAATTCTCTTGCACACCTTTATTCTATCAAATACCGTGTGTCAGTGCCAGTGATTGAGGCATTGAGTACAAGTTAGCAAAGAGAAGTCTCAGAAATCATACACAACACTGCAATACAGCGAATGTAAAATTGTTTGATACCACCTGCTGGTTACAGCTAGAAATGGCAGAAACAAAAAAACTGAACAGTGCACTTGTATTTGTTTTCTTTTTAGCACAATGGACAAATCTATACTCAACACTTTCCAAACAAACACCACATTTTATGGGTCTACATGCATGATAAAAGGTTGAAATTTTGGCTTCTAAGTATCCTAAACCTGAATAACAGGTTTGAAACTTCTATGTGTTAAGAATAATTTTGATAACAATCTTCATCATGAGATTAATTAACCAATGTCCTACTAACTTAAAATACGTGAGAACTCAGAAAAGTCATGATCTGGAAGAAAATGTCTAGAAGGGTATATACAGTGTGGACAACACTGTTGAGGTGATGAGAAATTGGTTTTTTTGTGTGTGTGTATAGACTTGTGGCATGGACTTAGTGTATCTAAAACTCACACCCTTCTTCCCAAATTCTTTTCTTTCAGAAGTCTTCTCAGTGTAAGATTCCACAATGTAAAATGATGACATTTTCATATTCCAGGTTGACATGCAGAGACATAAATATTTTGTCAGCCTGTGTAACTGTGCATTCTGTTTGCTTTAACTGGGATTTTTCCTCTGTGATTCATTCCAATGCATGCATCATTACACTGTCATATCTTTCACTGAGAAAAAGACTTTGAAGGAAAAGGATTTGGAAGATGAGTATGAGTGTTAGATCTACTCAATCTATGACACAATTCACCTAAGCAAAAAAAAAATTCTCATTGTGATCAGTAGTGGTAGCCACACTGTACATAGCTTTTTAGACATCTATTTCTTCTATTCCTTCACTTAATAAATTATTATCTATTGTTCACTGAGTATCAGTTTTACAGGCACTGTATAGCACACAATCAATGAATATGATAGCAAGGATTTCTGCCTTTGGGAGTACACAATCTTTTCCCTTTGCCATTTAAGTAGCTCAGTTTTTATAGTCTGGGGGGCTTTTTCTCTGGGGGCATTCATAACTTGGCCTTGTATACCTCTATTGTGTCCTGTGCTTTTCAAATTGCCTGTTGGCTTGCACAGTTGCACACTCCAATAAGCCACATTAATTAGAGCCTATATGTTTTCTCTCAAAAAATCTAAAAGTTGCTTAATGGAAGATAGGAGCTCATTAAATACTTTTTGAAATAATAAATAATATTGTATAATATTCCACCAATAATGTATAATGGATGAACATTTATTAATATAATTGCAGGAAACCTGTGCTTTATTTTTTGAAGCAAATCTACATACCATACTACTCTGTGCTTGGTGTGATGGAGATGTAAACAGAATATGAACAAAGTCAGATACATTTTCTAAGACAGATTAAAAGAAAAGAATGCAAAATTACTTAACATTGCACTAAGGCAAGGTCTATAAAACTTTAACGGGGTAAACTATTTAGACTGTAAGACTGGGTAAGACATCCATAAAGAAATAAGGGGAAAAGTTAAAGGGTTCAACAGGGAAGCAGAAATCATGATAGTGTAGAAAATAGTATAAGCATAACCCCAGGATTAAGGAGAATTGGAAGAAAGAGAAAGAAGACTGCAAGGTTGGAACATCAGAAAACTGAGATTTAAAAAGGAGAAATGACACAAATGAAGGAGGGATGGGACAGAATATTGAAGACCTGTTCAATTTTGAAGGCAATCAAAGGTGATTTCAATTACAATAATTGGCCAATATAGGGTCAAACAGGAGAGTGACAAGAGTTGATTTTTTTTTTCTTTTGCTTAAAATATTACTTTTAGGCATTTGGTCAGTCTTTTGTTTGTTTTGTTTTGTTTTGTTTTGTTTTGTTTTGTTTTCTCTAGGTCCTCCCTCCCAAGATTTTCTCTGCCTTAGATTTACTTCAGTGTCAGTCTATGAGTAGATGTGGGGAGATTTTGTTGGTGGTGGTTCTTGTTTTTCATTAAAAATGTATCCTTTGTAGTCTCTGTGCTTTCTTTATCTGTAGTTTAATATCTGTCGTTAATATTTGGAGAGTTTACAGTCATTGTTGTCCCAAATATATTTTTGCCTCTATGCCTACTTTCTTCTCTTTCTGATGTTACAACCATAAACATGCTATATCTATTGAAATTGTACCACAGTTCCTGGATTGTTTTTCTTTGTTCCTGCTGTTATTCTTCCCACTTGAATTTAAATTTGAGAAGTTTATTGTGACTTAAATAGAAGTTGACTCTTCCCTTAGTGGTACTTCACTTATTTATGAGCCCATTAAATACACTCTCTATTTCTGTTACTGCATTATTTGTTTCTATAATTCCTTTGGATTATTTCTTAGTGTTTATCTTTCTACCTGTATTATCCATCTAATGTATGTTGTTTTATTTTCCATTAAACCACTGATGTCATTATAATTAATCATATTTTAAATTTCTTATTTGATAATTCCAATACATATATCATTTTTCTTATGTTTGCTTCATTTCTTCTGACTGTATGTTTTTATTTCTCCTTTTGTTATATGTTTCAGCTTTTATTATAAGTTGACACCATTCATTTGAGTAACAGGAATGGATATAAATGTACATGAAATGTAGTATCTATATTAAATTTTAGAACTTTTCTTAAATGTTCTTTGAATTTAATTCCTGTAGCTATATGTGATGCAAAAATCCATTTTCTTTAATATTCTCGTTACCTCTCCCACTAAAATTTCATGTTCATATTATTCCTGTGAATCTGTATCTTGCAGTTCTTTCTACTGTAAGCTTCTATTATCTAACTGGAGCACAGTGATTGCTGTGGTAGCAGTAAAAGGCAGGAGGACTGTCTTTATAGTCTCCTTCTTGCATCTTAGTCTTCCAGTGGCCTGGGCCTCATACTATCATCTTTACAAGTGTTTTCTCATTTTCCTATTCCCTTACATATCTACAGCATTCCCAATACAGTTCCTTGAAGCCATGAGCTTAATAGCTGTATGTTTCTTTTCCTCTTTCTTCCCTTATGTAAGTCAGTCAGGCTAGCACACTAGATGGGGTAAGACCCAGGCCATGTCTCTTAGTCACGCTAATGTACACTTAAACCTTAGCAATTATCAAAATTAACACTTCAGTGCTCCTGACAGATTACAGCTTCCACCTCTTCCAGGCAAAGGGACATTATTTGGTTTTTGTCATTCTGAACATGCCTACCTCTTTACAATTTGGGGTGGCAGTTTGCCTGTCACCTCAGTTCTGTTATACATGTAATGTCCAGCTGTATCTTGTTGTAAAGACAGAAGAATGGCAACGTGCATGTGCTGCACATGTCAGTACTGAAATCTGAAGATTGGCCCTTAATTTTATTTATTTATTTATTTATTTATTTATTTATTTATTTTTGGTACTGGGGCTTGAACTTACAACCTTATGCTTGCCAGGTAGGCACTTACAATGCTGAGCTAAAATCCCAGCCAGTGCCTTAATTTTATTTATTTATTTATTTTGGTACCGGGATCGAACTGACAACCACGCACTTGCAAGGCAGGCGCTTATGCTGCTGAGCTAAATCCTCACCCAAATGCCTTAATTTTAAAGTGTGAATTTTTAAGTAGCTTCCTATGCTATTAGTCAGATGTTCAGTATTTTCTTTTTTCTGGATTAAAAAAAAAATTTATTCTGGATAGTTGGGTTTGACAAATAATCAGAAAAACTAATTTATAGGTTATTAAAGTAGTGATTCAGTATATTGTATACAACATTTGGGAACTGTAGAATAAACAAGTATCTACAGATGACTGAAACTCAATGCAAATTCACAAATCTGTGAATGTGGCACCACAATTAACTGGGGCAACTCACATGTCCTAGCAGCTCACTGTGCTCCTTTCAACTGAAAGGACTTTAAAACTAACTTTGAAAACATGCAAAAATGAATAAAAATGAAAACTACTACAATGTCTGAAGTTCATTATAATATTGCTACTTGCATCATTTGCAAATAATACACTATTAAAAGGAAAATTAAAGAAATCAAACGAAAGATTTAATTATCATGCATCTGATTTATTCAGTCAGATTGCCTAATTCCCCCAATGTACATAGCCCTAACTGACTTGATTATACTGTAGAAAAATTCATAACTTGAAAAGTTTAGCCAAGTTGCCTTTAACACTGCCCTCATAGGCACAAGCAAAATTATACTAAAAGTGAGATTTACTTACTTAAAAGTAAGAAGAAAACCTATATAGTAATATTATACAACTTAATTTAATATCTGTGTGCACTATAATCAACAAATGTGAAAAGTCATTGGTTCAGACTAAAATTTACTTGTGACCATTACAAACAAGCAAGTTCACCCAGATATCTACACACAGATATATTCTGGACACTGGTGCCTCAAGCCATGAGGATGAAAGAGTATTTCAATTTCTGGAATAAGTTCTTCCTATGTAATCAGATAGGACCTGACATATTTCTGTAATATAACATCACAATGTATTATAATTGTTTCTTAGTTCCTGAATTAATAGTTTATTTCCTGAAACAGCCTGTATCCTAGCTGATGGTAGGAATCATCTCTTTGTTGTTTGCCATCGTAAGTGTAAGGCCTAACATAGTACCTTGAATGTAATTTTAGACAGAATGAATGAATATATGTAGCAAGTGCACATATTTTACCCATATTTACATAAAAATGAATAGATATGGTTGAACATGTGCATGTATCTGGGATTAAATACATAAAGTTTGAAAATAACTATTTCTTCTTATTCAGAATACAATGTCTAGAAAAATGCTAGCAACTAGGAAAGGATCTGAAATTAAGTACATGGTCATTCTTTGAGAGTTCTGAAACACATCTTGTGTGCTCATAATACATTAAGCTTCTTAGCTTAAAGCATAAGACTATGCTCTCAGGTGAGCAGATAGGATATCCTGAGAGATTTATTTCCCCCCTGTTTCTCATTTACCACTTGTAGTATGAGATATTCAAAGTTAGGATGACCTTGAATGACAGACTCAGCTTTTTCTTTCTTATTTTTCAGCCACTTGTAAGGTACAGCTTATAATCTTGAGGTTCAAGAAAGCTAACCAATATTTACCACCATGCTAGCAAATGGGAAAGGTGGGGAGGGGCACATCTGTTCAATATAAGGTCATGTCTTTGAGACTAAAGACACAAACTAAAATTGTATTCCTATATTCCACTCAGATCTATTTAGGAATTTAGTCATTACACATAGCTATAAGGGAGGCTGAGAAATGTACTTTTCATTTGACGCATGCAGATAGAACCAAGACTTCTATAACTCCCTGTGTTTACAGGCGATATAGCTAATTCTCTTCATCAGATGGAGGACTGTGATTATTTAGGGACTGGTTGTGTCAATTAAGTTAAACTTGGACAGAATAAATGAGAATGTTTTATATTTACTCTTGAAAGTTCCAACTACCTAAAAAAAGTATCGTATTACATCTGCTGAATGCCTCACAAAAGACATTCAAATATCTTTGCTAGGCAAATACAGCTTCGAGATAGCTCTTCAACCTTGCTTTCAAACAGATTGGCCCCTTATAAATCAAAATTTTAGTACTCTATTATTCTAAGTGTATTTTACCTTTTGGCTCCTCCTCTTTCATTCCTTTTCACACTAGCCATTTAATTGTTGGTGGATTACAAGAGATATCTCTTCTTTAATCTTTTAAACTTGCCACTCTCACTCAATAATCTCATTATTTTCTTTTCCCAACTTGTTCCTATATGATGGGTATAGTCTACATTGTATCTAATGAACTCTGGAGCAAGTGTTTGTATCTAAAAGTTTCCACAATAACACCACAAAAATCCTCAAGCTTTTTATATGGTTTTTACTTATTCATTAAAAGCAAAACAAGAGAAAGTTAATAGAAAGTAGAGAGATTTTCTCACGTGAGAAGCAGAATAAGAATGGAGGGAGGAGGAGATGGAGAAGGGGAATGGAAAAATTTGAAGAAAAAAATGGCAACAGAGCTTTTGTAAATGGGCAGGGAACAAAAAGTTATAGAACCAGGGAGGAATGGGAGAGGCAGAGGGCAAAAATTATTAATAAATTATATATATATATATATATATATATATATATATATATATATATATATTATAATGAATGTGATCATTGTTTAGTGCATACATGTACTAATAAAAGCAGTATCCACATAAAATTAAAGGTAATAAAATCACACAACCTATCATTAAAAAATGCATGTAGCCTGTTATGTGGTAGTCACATGAGTCAGACATGAAAATATGACAGACATGAATTATATTCTTAAAGGAAATATATGCTATTTAAAGATGGAAAAAAATTAATATCCAAGTTACACAGATAATATAAAATATGACAGAAAAAGTAAATGTCACTATAAAACTACCTGTGGATTATCTAGCAGAGACTGGATTTAAGAAAACTTTTTTTGAGGAAACAATATATAAAAGGAACTAGAAGTATTCAAGGAATGTGTCCAATGTGCAATTAAAACACTTGCCTAGATTATGCACAGCTTAACATAAAAGGATGTTTTACCACATGTAATGCTAAGGAGATTTCATGAGGGTCTGTTAAACCACACAGAGGGCTTTAGCCAATGCCTATAACACAGAGCTTATCAAAGATGTCATTCAGCAGAGGGGTAGGTAACTTGATTCAAGTTTTAGAAATCACTCTTGTTACCATGTACAGAATACTTTGGAAGAAGCTAAATTTAGAATCAAGGAAACCAGTATGCAGTATGCCAAAAAATTAAGTCTTATTGAAATCTCACATTTAAAATTTTTCACAACTTAACATATAGTTGAAACAGAAACTTATCACAATTTTCATAATTATCATAAGAAAGAGCATTGCCTTCTGTAGTCCGTTCAACAGAAATCTAGGTATTTTCTGCAATATGTATATTTCATGCCGACTCCCTGTGGCTGCATATTTTCTATCCCTAGTATCACTGAGGTATGCAGTTTGTTTTCCACTAATGTGCACTGTCAGATTTCAAGGCCTCTGAGTTTCTCACATGGATAATGTCAACTATCTCTTACCCTGTATCCCTCCTCTCCCATTTCCTTACAGAAACGATACTTTTCTGGATTGTTGGAAGAGTATATATATATATATATATATATATATATATATATTATATATATAGTATCTTCTCATCTTTTTCTTCTTTCTGAGACTTTCATGTGATACTCACACATAAACTGTCATCTTCAACATAAGACCTGCCTAATTT
Organism: Hydrochoerus hydrochaeris; assembly: GCA_004027455.1. Lineage (NCBI taxonomy): Eukaryota > Metazoa > Chordata > Mammalia > Rodentia > Hydrochaeridae > Hydrochoerus > Hydrochoerus hydrochaeris. The sequence continues at coordinate 104,933 of PVLA01003463.1, forward strand.
ATTGCCTTGCTTAAAATACCTTCTCAACAGTTGCCAGTGACATCAACGTGACAAAAGGCTGCACATGAACTGAATTCTTATACAGTCACTTTAAAAACAAAAAAATTCCTTGCCCGAGATGTAGAGGTCAATAACTTCTTGTTCTCCATATATCTTATGTTACTTTTGGATATTATGTACCCGTGTTCATAAGATGATCTTTATCATAACACGAATTTACAAAGTTTGATAAGATTCTTCTTACCTGTGGGCTTCTCTAACTTCCTCTGACACATTCACTTCTTTCTCCTTTTTTTGTTATTTAATTCATGTTGAAGTATTTCTTTCTTAGCCTCTATGATCCCTTACTTTGTGTGTATGTCTCATACCTGCATGGTATGAGAAGTTTGTGGGCATGTGATCTTTTTAAAATCCTGTTGCCTAGCTATGATTCCAGTGATGGTAATTAAAGTAATCATTATTTGTGGGCTCATTGAATAAAAAAAATTAATTTAATTAATTTAAAAATATGAGCAGAGGGGTAGGCTGCCCAGAACCTCCACCGTGGGCCCGCCCTGCCACCGGGAACTTCTAGGAGGCTGCCCAAGACTGAAAACTGCCCTGGACTGCTTCAGCTGGGCCCACCTTCCCACCTGGAACATCAGAAGGTCTCAGCGGGCTCCAGGTAGTGTGAGAAAACTTGGAACTTTGCTCCCAGGGGGTCAACTTTGGACTACACCAGATTGACTGTATCAGTGTGGTGAGTATACCCCTAAAATAGAGGTGTACAGGGGATAAATATGGCCAGTAGTAAAACCCCATACAACTAACTGTATGACTTTGTTGTGTCTGAAAAGAGTGTGTGTGATCCCCTCCTACACATAGAAAACACCAGGCAGAGTGAAAATGACAAAACACAAAAGCAAAATGCAGTCTCAAACATATAGTTCACCAGAAGCAAGTATAGGAAACGTCGAAATAGAGGACCCCAAAAGTAACACACCAGGAATCTCTGAAAAGATAGCCAGTGAAATAAAAAAACAACTGCATCAGACTATAGAGGAAATCTAATTAGAAGTACTCTCCCATGTAAAGATAGAAATAACAACTTTAGTAAAGAAGTTGTTGAATGCAGCTAAAGAAAAACTAGAGAAAAAAGTACATGAGCATGGGAAACTGATTGAAACTTTGAATGAACAATATAGAAAACAAGCAGAATTCATGAAACAAACTCAAAGAGACATCCAAAAAACAAAAAATTCTATTGAAAGCGTGCAACACCACCTAAAGGAAGCTGAGGATAGGATTTCGGACCTTGAGGACAGGATCACAATTACTAATCAGGAAAGGATAGAACTTTTAAAAATAACAAAGCAGCATGAAATGACAATCCAGAAGCTTCACAATGATGCCAAGAGCAACAATATAAGAATAATGGGCATTAGTGATGATACAGGAGTCGAGGCAAATGACTTACGTAAAGTATTTACAGAAATAATAGCAGAAAATTTCCCAAACATGGGGAAAGAATCTGATATACAGATAAGTGAGGCATAGAGAACACCAAACAGTCACAATCAACATAAATCCACACCCAGACACATAATAATTAAGATCTCAGACATACAGCATAAAAACAGAATATTAAAAGCTGCCACAGAAAAGACACAACTCACCTATCAAGGAAAGCCCGTTAGAATCACGGCAGACTTTTCAGCACAAACCCTCAAGTCAAGAAGAGCTTGGAATGAGGTATTTCAAGCCCTGAAAGAAAACAACCTTCAACCCAGACTGATGTACCCAGCAAAACTTTCATTCAAATTTAATGGAGAAACAAGATACGTCCATGACAAAGAACAACTGAAGAAATTCATGTCCACCAAACCAACCCTAGAAAGAGTACTGAAAGATGTAATAGACAGAGATAAAAATGACCACCATCCCCAAAACAACAACAGAAAGAAACCACCAGTTAGGATAAGCAATTAAATAAGAGGAAAAGGAGAAAGAAACAACTGGAACATAACATGGCAAAGTCGAGCCAATACATGGAAATCCATTTGGAGAATTCTCAGAAGACTAGGATTGGAAGCCCCATTCAATCCAACTATCCCCGTCCTGGGTATTTTCCCCAAAGAACTGAAAAGTTTATATCACAGTGATATATGTGCACCCATGTTCATAGCTGCACAACTTGTGATAGCTAAATCCTGGAAACAACAAAGATGTCCATCAACTGCAGAGTGGATGAAAAAGTTATGGCATTTTTATACAATGGAATATTATTCAGCTATAAAAAAGGATGAACTTGAGGCCTTCATAGGCAAATGGACACAACTTGAGGCTATCCTCATTAGTGAAATAAATAAGAATCATATTTATAAATATCATATTGTGTCTCTAGTGTAAAAAGTAAAAAGAACTACAAGTGTAATAAAACCAAAATGTGTAATTGCTATTGTAAAAAAGAGAGGAAAAGAAAGTGCTCTAAGGGATATAACTGTATGTTTGAGTGTGTAAAATAGATGACCATATTGCTGAATCTTTGTTGGATCTTTGAGCAGAACTGTTTGTAGTCTGACTATTTGAATATTTACTATGTACCCTTTAACTTTGTAACTTAAACAACTACATCCAGGATGACAGTATGTAATTCATAAATTACTGATTTCTTAGTGGGATTTTTTCTCATTCTCCTTTTTCTTTCTTTCTTTTAGAATTCTGTATCGTTGCTACCCTTTTTTATGTTTTTTTTCTTCTCTTTAAATAAAATTTTAAAAATGTATAACTGCTATTGTAAAAAAAGAGGAAATAGGAAGCTCTATAAAAGATATAGCTGCATGTATGTTTAGATGTATGGGATTGATGACCACATTTCTAGGTTCTTGTTGGATTGCTGAACAGATCTGTTTGCACTCTCACTGCTTTAGTGCCTACTTTGTGTGCTTTAATTCTGTGACTTGAATATTTCTAAAAGAACAATATGTAATGTATCAATTAGTGATTTCTTACTGTTTATCTTCTTTTCTTGAAATTCTGTAATATTTCTATCTTTTTCCTGTTTTTTTCTCTTTAAATAAAAAAAATGTATAATTGCTATTGTAAAAAAGAGAAAATAGGAAGTGCTATAAAAGATATAACTGCATGTATATTTATGTGTTCAGGATTGTTACCCATATTTCCTAGTTCTTGTTTGATTGTTGAACAGATCTGTTTGCAGTCTCGTTGCTTGAGTGTCCATTTTGTGTGCTTTAATTTTGCAACTTGAACAACTATTTCTAAAAGAGCAATATGTAATTTATCAACTAGTGATTTCTTAATGTTTATGTTTTTTTTTGAAATTCTGTAATATTTCTCTTCTTTTTCTGTTTTATCCCTTTAAATAAAAAAATTTAAAAAAATAAAAATATGAGCAGTAATCTAGTGGATCATGGCCACAGATTTTGTAAGATGGGATGTATAACTTAAGAATATAATAAGCTAGCAGCTTAATCACAGCATTATAAATTTAAAATTGTATAAACCAATGTGCCTTTTGCAAATTATACTCACATTATTACATTATTCCATGTAGACTAATAAAAATATCACCTCAGAGCATTTACTATATGCCATTTTCTATTTTAAAACTTTTTACATAATCATTTGTATAATCATCATAATAACTTGATAAATTAGGTATTATATCCTTATGTCCAAATAAGGATATTGATGCTAAGTGAAATTCAGTGTTTTACCTAAGACCACACAGCTTGTAGATATTAGAGGTGAGATATAAATCTGAGCAGTCCAACTCTACATTCTACACTATTTAGCCTAAATTGTTCAATAAGTGGAATTTCCTTTTTAAGGCACATATATGTCCCATCATATATTTTTCAATATTATTGGCTTAACCCTTGGATTTGACCAGTACAGTGCCTAAGAACTATGAAGACTTTAAAGTTCTATCATATACTAAAGAGTATAAAATGCTTGAGAGTTGGTTATGTCTAGAAAAATATGAGCTCTGATATCAGGAAGGGGTTTAGATTCTGCTTCTGCCAAAGTAGATATGTGAGACTGCTAAGTTTCAGGCCTTTCCTTACAGAAACAATACTTTTCTGGATTGTTGGAAGAGTATATATATAAGTATATATATAGCCAGCATCTTCTCATCTTTTTCTTCTTTTTGAGACTCAGTAACTTTATCTCTAAAATGAGAGTTAAAACATGCATTAGTGACATTAATCCTGATATACTAATGTAATTGGATTAGGAAACACCTAACAAATTGGTAAGGCACACTCTTGGGGAGTCTGTGTGGGTTGTGTAGTGTGGCCTCGGGTACTATATTTGTGCCCTCCTGGTTTTTCTCTGGCACTCTTCCACAGGTCTGCTTCCCAGCTGCAGTGAACTAAGCAGCTTTGCTCCACTGCAGTCTTCCAAAATGATCTTTCTGTCTTGGAGCCACCTGATCATGGACTGAATTCACTGAAACCATTAGCAAAACTAAAACTCTTCTAAAATGCAGGTTCTGGTATTGTGTCTCAACAATGAGAAAGCTGACTAATCTCTACAGCATTTGCAGATTTTCAAATATTGATAATATATACACATACTCTATGTAGGACCTATCTATTAAACAGTTCTAGAGCTTCCCTGTTTTTATTTTTGTCTGAGTTTATTAGCCCCTTCCCCATAAGTTGTGAATAAGGATGCTAAGATTCCAAACTAAGGATGCAAGAGTCCCATCTAGTGGTAGTTTAAGAAAAGTCAAAGGCAATTTAAGGATTACACTGTTTACATGGATACCAAGAAAGCCTTGGGCAATTTTGTTTTAGTCATTCATTACCCATCATGAGAAAAAAAATTATTGCAATTCCTAAGAAAATAAAAAGGCTTGAACTGGAATTCTTCGCATTCTTCTAATAAAGTACAAACTATTTTCCAAATAAATTCTTATAATTCTGGCCTCATTAAACCCATTATCTTTTGTTTCTATATTTCTACAACAATATGATTTGGTTCCATAACTAGGCATAATTCTATAGCTTGTTGCTATCAAAATGATTCAGCAGTGTCATTATGTCTTAAGACCAATCTGTTGCAAGAATAAACTATTAGCTCTTAATTTGCTACATCTGAGAAGTTATTTACAAGAAAACTATCATGGTTCAAATCTAATATCAAATGACACCAGGCATGAGCTGGAGGTTCTGCATTAAGGTACAGCTGGATCAAAGAACGCTTAATATGGATGCCTGAGACACATCTCTCTGTTCCTTGTATTGTTCCAACAAACAGTGTCCCCCAAAGGCCTCCTGTGCTCTTGGGTTGGTCTTTAAAAAATGCTGAATCGTGGGAACACATAGCCCACTTGCTGTTAGGAGGTGGACCTGTTTGAAAAAGATGTGATCTGGAAAGTTCTCTCTCTCTCTCTCTCTCTCTCTCTCTCTCTCTCTGTGTGTGTGTGTGTGTGTGTGTGTGTGTGTGTGTGTGTGTGTCTCTGGCTCTTACCTTCTCTCTCTACTTTTTTGGCTATTATGACATGAGCAGCTTTCCACTACTTGTCCCTTATACCATGACATTTCTGTGTTTAAGCCAACTGAACATGGACTGAAACTTCTGAAACGGTAAGCTAAAATAAACCTCTCTTTCTTCAAGTTGTGGATATTGAGTGTTTCATCCCAGAGATGAGGAGAGTGACTAAGACAGGTTCTTCATCCTAGAAGGTCAATCTTGTCTGAGTACTTTAATGTGGCACAATAATTTCCGTTTCATGAGTTTAAAAGAATGTATTTGCTATGGAGACAAGATAATAAAAGAACAGGACACCATAAAGAATCTTAGCCTGTATAAACTCCCACTGTTATAAAACCTTTTTTTCTATTTAAATCTTATAAATTGCATTGCTACAAAATGCAAGGTGACTGTTCAAATGTGAACAGTTTTGATGATTTCTCATAACTCCCTTAGATGAGTTAACTGGGGACATATTATATTATTTGTGATTGTTAGAGAATTTTTATCACAAAAAGTCAAAAACTGCAAATCATTTCCTTGAAATAGTAGAAATACTAATTTTTTTTCATAAGCATTGAAATACTAATAATACATAGGCACTCAAAATTTTGCTATAGTGAAAATAAATATTTCATTACTCAGTGATGATTTAAAATGGATGAACCATATTATTTTTATAATCACATTATAGTCATTATTTTCCCCATTCTGATTTCAGTATTTAAGCCAAGAAAACAAAAACTATATTTGCAAAATGTCAAATTAAAACAAAAGTAAGAAAAATAAACTCTAACCCTGTATCTTTCTCATATACTCTATAAAATTATGAAGTTTTCACAGATAAGTTTCAACAAAATATATCGTGGAGAAATGAGTTTATAGAATGTAATCAAAAGCAGTAAATCAAATTCTTTACCTTAGCATATGCTGAAGTTTGTAATGACTAAGGTGTTCTTATTATAAGTAACCATACTTAAGAAGAACTGAAATAGTCAAATAAATTTTGCCGCACAAACCCTAAACATGACTTTGAAATCCTTTTTCTTGTTTTAGTTGCTGCTCCGCAATCAGGTGGTTGCAACCCTTGTTATAGGACGAGGGATTGAAAACACCACAATAAGCAGGTGTCAACAGCTAACAGTTAGTCAAGAAAGTTAAAATCTAAGCATTTAGCTCACCTTTTGACCTACATTTAGTAAACCTGATTTACAAATAAAAATTGCCCATGTATGAAGCAATTAGCCAAGATATTTCTACTTCAGTCTCTAAAAGAAAAAGAAAAGAAAAGAAAGAAAAATAATTTGATTGGGAAAAATTAGTAGAAAGAGCAAAAGAAGTAAAGTCAGACTTTTTTTTCAGAATTAATAAATTTGACATGCCTGATGTTGTATATGCTTTACAGAGATGCTCTATAAACATCTTTTCTTTTTGTCATTGTTGTTATTACATAGATTTCAGTACAAAAATAGAAGTGGCTCTTATGTCTTCAACGGTCATAAGTATATTAATGTGATATTTTCATGTCCTTATCAAAAGCTCAAAATTTTAAGATATCACTTACAAAATGATATAATATGCTTTAATACACCTTTAATACACCCCATGTTCTTACTATAATCAGTTTTTCATTCACATCTTATATTCCTAAAAATACTGCTCAGCCTACCCTTAGCCTGGAACCAGCTAGGCTCTCTAATTTTCCCTGCCACAGCTTATTAATGCATTTTGCTTCAGTCACTTCCCTAATTGGCAGCGGGATGACTGGGGCGAGACTCTGACAGCAGCAGGGAGAAGAGAGGCTGCTGGGCTGGCAGGTTGCGACTGATTAGCGTGTGCTATCTTGTGCCAAAGTCTGTTCGGGTTGCCAGGTGCACCTCCTGTTAGTGCTCCGTAGCCCATACCTTCTGGAGGACAGACCTCAGGAATGAGTCTTGCTGAAATTATTTCTATCTTGTGCAGAGTTCTGCTCATTAGTTTTTTATTCTACTACCACACGGGCATTCTTCTTCCTCTATTATCTTCTTGCTTATTTCCAAAAAAACTATTCATGTCTTATCCTAACATTACCTCAACTCTTTAGTGCTAAATTCACAGACATTCATTTTTTTTTTTTTTTGTCTTTGACCTTGTTTGCTTCACCCTGCATTTGTGTGATGTTCTTTCTTATCTCAGCATGTCTTAATCCATGGCTAAAACCTGACATGCCTACACGGACTAGAGAGGAAAATTAAATAGGAGGTAAGGTGAGCAACTGGTCCAGAAAAGCCACTGTAAACTAAAGATTGCACATCTAGCAGGAACCACGCTATTCAGTCTCAGCCAAGAGTTTTCATTTAAGAATGTGAGTCCTCATTTTATCAAATCATCCAATTATCTTAATAAATGGAAAACATTAGCATAAATAGGTAGGGAAACACGTTCATAAATATTTACTATATGGAATGAGATAGATACCTATGATTACCTTACCCTTCATCTATCTAGTGAGCTAGCTACCTGGGTATCAGCATCCTTCATGCCCCATGTACCTTGATAATATTTGATAGGTAGCCAGATATAGAAAACATAAGAAGCAGTCTTATATTACAGAGGCCCTCAATCCCAAAGGCCACAGACCAGTACAGTACGGCCTGTTAGGGACTTGTGCACGTAGCAAGAAGCAGGAAGTTGTGGGCAAGCAAGCCAAGCATCCCCTGAAGATACAGTTGCTCCTTGTCACTCCATGACTGCCTAAGTGCCGCCTCCTGTCAGAGCAGCAGACACAATAAAGTCACACAGGAGCTGGAACCCTACTTCGAACTGTGCATGAGAGGTATCTAGATAGCAAACTCTTCATGGGAATTTAATGTAATAATAAAAGAAATGAAGAGCCCAATGAACACAGTTTGTGTGAATCATACCAAAACTGCTACAGCCAACCTTCCCACTGAAAACGGTTTTAGGAGCCTGCAGAACTACCTTTCGTGTTAGAGTGACAGGAACTTTGTGGACTGCATTCCCTTTAAATTTCATACTGGTATTATCTGTTGAAAATGTAATATACTACAATCTACAAATGCCTTTAGTTATGGAAGGGACTGAAATAATTTTTTCTTACCCAGAGTGCATTCATTCATTAGATTAACAAATCTCTATATTATGTGGAAGATATTCTTATAAGGTCTATGTTTCTAAACAGGAGAGACACAAAGAGAGAACCATCTTAAAATCTGAGAATTTCTCTAGTTGAGAGGAAAAAAAAACTATTATATATTTTCTATAGCATCATAGAAATGACACATGCAATGGAGAAAAACAGATCAGACACAGGGAAGCAGAAGAGATAGAAAGAAGGAATACATTGCAGTATTAAGGAAAACATCTTTGAGAAGACAATTGGGAAATGTCCTGAGAGGCAAAGAAGTGAGCCACATGGATATTTGAAGAAAGAGATGTCAGAATGAGGAAAGAGATAACACAAGCATCTAAATGTCTGGCATATTCAAGGATAAAAGGTAGCCAGTGAAGACAGGAGAGAAGGAGGGTTGGGAAAAACAACAGAAGGTGAATCTGGAGAGATCTTGTATGAGATCTAGTTGATTCCTAATGGGCCTTTGGCTGTTACTTGGATGTGAACAAATGAATAGTTTGGAGCACAGGTGTGGCAAAATTTAACTTACATTTTTAAAAGACTGACCTGTCTGTTATATTGGTAAAATGCACTAGAGTTGTAGCAAGAAGCACTTAAAATCTAACGCATTGTTTGTGGCTAAATGTTGTGCACGCCCCCGCAAGATTCATTTGTTTGATGCACTAACTCCTAATGTGACTGTCTTTTGCGATGGAGCTTCTACAGAAGTAATTAAGGTTAGAACTTGTTGTGAAAGCCCTGATCCCCCCCCAAAAAAAAATTAGTGCCTTTATAATAAAAACACTAGCTTATTCTCTTTCTAAACACACACACACACACACAAAACACGAACACACAGCAAGAAGGTGATCATATAAATTTCAGGAATACAGTCCTCACTAGAAATTGACCCTATTAATCTTGATCATGGAATCCCTGCCTTTGGACTACAGGAAAATAAATTTCTGATGTTGAGGTTACTTTTTTGCAATAGGACACCAAGCAGACTAAGACATATAGTAATCTATAAAAAAAGGCTGATAGTGGCTCATTCTAGATCAGGGTATATAAGTAAAGCTACAGTGAAGTAGGTTTTGAGGAGAGAAGGAACGAAAGATCTGTTCTCTGCATACTGAGTTTGTGTAGTCATCCAAGTGAAGGTGTAGAGGAGACAGCTGGATGTGTGTATGTGGAGTTAAGGGAAAAGGCCTAGACAAAAGTTGCACATTTGGTAATTATCACACGTAAATGATAAGAAGTCATGATACAGGCTGTGATCACCAAGATAGAGAGTATAAATAGCGAGGACATGGCTAAACAAGGCAGCATCTCACATTTAAGAGGTCTGGGAAGTAATAACCAACACTAAGAATGCATGGAAAGATAAATCAAGAGAGTCTGGCTAGAGAGAAAACCAAATGAAGAAACTAATTTCAGGACATTTCTTCTCATTCAGGGAAGGGATGCACTCTACCAAAGGTCACTGTTAGGTCTAACAAAGTAGTTTGAGCATTAGTTTTCAGATTTAGCAATGTGGAACACCATAGTAGGCATAGTAGAGACAAAAGTCTGACATGGGGAGTTTAATTGGGAGAGGAGAAAAATTGGGAACAATAAAAAGGACAAACTCAAATAAATCTTAAAAAGAGAAGAACTAAATGAGCCACTCTCCAGGTCATCAGTGGAGTCAAAGTTTGATTTGATTAATGCTATATTTGTATTTTTACTAGAATGACTAAGGATCAAAAACACTTGATGACAGAGTGCGGAGGAGGATTGCTATGACAGTGTTCTTCAGCAGTAGAAAAGGGACGCATTGAAATGCCAGATGGAAGTGTTTAGCAATATACAGAAACGCAGATAGATGAAGTCTGTTGAAAGAAGCCTTCGATTCTCCTTCCATGTAGTGGAGTCCCCATCTTCCCCTTCAGGGTGGGCTCAACATGACAGCACACACTTTGAAGAACGGTCTGTGATGCAAGCTGTGCTATGAAAGTGTATCTGGCCAGGATCTTTGTAACATGGTTTGTTTGTTTGTTTTTCTCTTTCTTTTGGTACTGGGGATTGAACTCACAACCTCACACTTGCAAGGCAGGTGCTTATGCCACTGAGCTAAATCCCCAGCCCTGGATCTTTGTAACATGGATGAGCCTTGTGCACCGGGTCTGAACTGCGAGGTCCATTTATGAAATCTTAGCAAGAGATAAACATCTAATGTGGGGGTGCTTCTCTAAGCTCATCATTAATGAGAATGAAGTTCTTATTAGAATAGGCCTGAGACAACTTGACTTAAACTGAATTTCACTACAATGAAAGAAACCTTCACTAAGACTGAACCCACCCTGTTATATTTCATTTAAAAGAATGCAAGAGAATCTGAAATTCCCTTCAGACAAAACTAAACACTGATGATATTGATATGTGTGATGGGCCTGGAGTCTAGGTGTCCCCAGACCACCTTGTCCAGGATTGTCTCACAAAGTAGAATGAGAAGAGAAGGCAGAGAAGACCAGTGTGAAGGGCAAGTGACTTAGGAGAGCCATGGCAAGAGAAAGACCCACACAGCCAGCCGGTCCAGTGCAGTGGGGGCCTCAGAGCTGAGGCACTGCTGAGTGCAGGGCAACAGTCTGCTTTTTACAGGGCAGGGTACTATCTCACTTCTCTTTTCCACTCTTCTTTTTGGGAAATCCTTACCTGATTTGCTATTTGGAAAAGAACATATGTGATGCTAGGTGCTTGTAATGGGAAACCACAGAAGGGTTGTAAACGGAAGTTTCCAACTGCAGTCTGTCAGCTGGCTGTGTGCTAAGAGGCAGAGACTGGTTCCTTTTTTTTTTCCGCAAGGGCCAACCTTTCTAGGTTAATTCTGAAGAAGGGTCCCTGCTGTCCCTACAGTGCAATGTCAAAGAAGCTGGATTCCTCCCAAATCTGTTCTCTCCAGAGGTTCACAGAGTTCATAGCTACTGAAATAAGCCAGTTGTAAAGTGATTACTGTTGTTCAAATTAAAAGAAGGTCTTACCATTTTATATATGTGTCATAACAGGAACAGAGTCATGTACCAGGTAATAAATAGCAACAATAATAGCAAATTACTTACGCATCATTTACTTGCTGGCAAGAATTCTACTAAGTTCTCCATACATGTATAAACATGATTGTGTGCACACGTGTGTGATTATGTGTTACATAGAGAGATTGTCCAGGGGAACTTTTTGGAACATCCATTATATGGCAAAGAGAAACCTTGCAATATTCTGTTCTTTATTTACCTCTTCCTATTTCTTAGAACAGGAATGACATGGCAGGAATACTGACAGCCTAAGAAGTAAAACCTAAAGCTATGGATATCAAAACAGAAAAGCAAAACAGATGAGCCCACGCTACTGACATTCTAAACTTGAACCACCTACTTAGGGGAAAAAACCTTTCCTGAATTCAAGTTGCTTTATTAAGTGCTATGTATTAAAAGTCAAATTGAAGAAGAGAAAATCCATGGAATTAAGGCATAAAATGATCAATCTAAACATGTTCTTTCAGAGTTTTCATTATTTCAACATTTATACAAAACATACGGCTAAAGTTCTTGCCTAAGCCTTGAGATTTGTACCCAATGAAATCGGTGATTTGATTTCAGTTTTTAATAGAAAAAGTCTGTTATATACTGAATATACATTAAGACAAAAATCCAAAGACAAAATGCAGATATGCTTATCCAACACTGAAACAATTTACCTTCAAATATAGGGACAACAATTTGCAAGTTACTGACACTTATTTTTGACTTACATAAATATCTGAGGAATATTAAGCAACTTGTGAACTACAGACCACATTTCACAAAATTAGCTGTCACAAAATGAGGTTTATATATTGTGAATGCATCACGTGCTCTCAAGAGTCTTGAAAACATGACATCCAAAGAACAGATTAAAAGATTATGCAAGTGCTCTCTTACTTGGAAAATGAGAGCAAATACCTTTCCACGAATGGAGTGGTTTCTGCTTTTTTTATTCAAGGATGTTTCAAAAGCTGCCAGAACAGTGCTGATAAGTGGTCAGTAAATATTTGCTGTTGGATGAACAGGGCATAAGTACTGGGAGGAAGTCAGAGGAGGTGTGTTATCATGGCAAAACACCAGGATAGTCGTTTTGAAAGACATCAGGCTGGTTCTTCATGACTATGAAATAAATGCAGTATATACAAAAGATGAATAGATAAAATCCAGCATAATGGAGGAAAGTCTCTAATATCAAAGGATACACATTATAATTTCAGTTTCTCTGCCTATTCTTGCATGTCCTATTTTCTTATGATAGTCACTGCAGGAAACCCAGAAAGATGTTAAAAGTTGAGAAATTAGACATCTATCTCCCAGGGTATATTAATTTCTTAACCATAGTAATTTTTTTCATTGTTTTACTTGGGTGGATTACCTAAGGCCTTACGCCAGGGCAAGCAGAGATGACTTAATGATCTCTCACTAGGGAAAGAGTCTATGTATCTGACTGTAAATTTAAAGTGATGAATTTAGAGAGGGTAGAAACTTGGCTTGTGTAACTGCTACATACCAGACGACGTGCACTCACATACAAAAGGAAAAGCAGTGAAGTACAGATGAAAGTACAGAGCCAGGAGGCTGAGTAGCTTACAAATCCCACTCCAGTGTGGTCTTAGAATTTTGATCATCCACTTACCCCAAAACACACGAGTGTGTTTACCCAGAATTCTATTAACTACAAGCCTTACACAGGATAACTATAGGGATTATACTCAGAGTGCTCTCTCTTCCCCAAGAGCCTCAATTTACATGAAGATGTGACATTTAGACCCTTAGAACTATATTGTAATTAATTTATATAATATTTGTATGCTTAATGTAGTATTGATTTTTAATTTTATATGCCAGAGTTATCACCAATCTCAAAATATTTTTACATATTTTTACTTAAAATCTGTCAGCCTTGACATTACTCTTTTGCTGATACAAAGTTAAGCATCTATACATCTATTTATCTCTCCTCTATACTTGGTCAAGAGCTTCCTATTAGCTCTTTTAAAATGTACACCTATGCAATTTTGGTAGTATTTCATTTTCTACATATCCTTTATTGAAAAAAGGTAATATGGCAATATTTGATTAATTTCATTCATATTTCATTTCATTTCTTCAAATCCTTTATTAAAAATTATTTATCATATATTCATATATAAATTTAATTCATTTGAGTATCACATAGGTCACAATAATTTTTTTTGTAACTATGATAATTACATAAAATTTTTGTATTAGTTATAAACTGAAAATCTTGCAACATTAATTTTCAAGTCATCTGAATGAAAATTTTCTTATATTTTAGGCCATGATATATTTTATTTTTCTTTAATTGGAGAAATTGTAAAATTTGAAATCATATCTGGGAGGCTTTTTCTGAATCCAAATTCTGGGAAACTTCTGGTAAGAAAATTCAATGTAATGTTTAGCAACTCATGATTTGCACAATTTTTTTACTGCAAGGAAATTCATATAACATAAAATTAAAGGTTACAATTCATAGAATTTATGCATTCACTTCATTCTGAAACCACCATCTCTCTCTAGTCTCAGAACTTTTTCATCAATTCAGGGGAACACCTGCATTAATTAATTATTCCTTGTTTCTTCTCCATTGGCAACTAACAAATTACTGTGTGTCTCTATAAATTTCCCTGTCCTGGATAATAAGGATCTAGGCATGAATAACATCCCACTAAAAGTGTACACTACATTTTGTATATTCACTACTGTTGATAGACATTCAGGTATTCCCCCCCACTTTTGACTCCTGAGAGTGCATGTTTGAGTGTAAAAATATGCTCCAATTACTCTTGCAGATATACTCAAAGGTACAATTTAATGAGCACTCTGGTCATTCTTTAGCATTGTGAGGCAAAGCAAAACTCTTGTTCATAGTGTATACAGTAATTTAAAATCCCACCAGCAACACATCAGAGTTCCCTTCTCTTCTTCCTGCACAACATACTTTTTTCATTTAAAGATTATTAAAACCACCCAAAATGTTGCACATTATTTTGCATGCTTGTCATTTGTATTTTTCTTAGCCATTTGAACATGGTGTTAATTCTTGTATAAATGCTTGATAGAATAACCACTAAATTTTGTCCCAGTCTTTTCTTTGTTACAAAGCTTTTGATTACTCATTAAATCTCTTATTAAGAAAATGTTGAAATTTTGTTATTTAGGCTTATTAATTTGTGGGGGTTTTTGAAAATTTGTCCATTTTATCAAAATTACCAAATTTGTTGGTATACAGTTGTCTTATTATTTTCATATAATTCTTTTACATTCTGTAAGGTTGAGAGCAAAATCTCCACTTTCATTCCTGATTTTAATTTTTGCATCTTTTTCTTTCTAGTTTAAGGTCATTGGAATTTGCTGACATTTTCAAAGAGCCAACTTTTGGGTTTGTTTATTCTCATTCTTGTTTTTCTATTTTCTGCTTCATTTATTTCTATTCTAAACTTTATTATTTTCATCCCCCTACTGACTTTCTTTTTACAGTAGTTTATTCTTATTCTTCTATTTCATGAATCTATAATTATAAGTTATTTATGTTAAGATCTTCTTTCTTTTTTAATATAGGTTCATATTGCTATCAATTTTCTACTGAGTACTGTTCTCACCGAATTCCATAAGATTTGGAGTGCAATATTTTTATTTGCATTTGTCTCAAAGTTTTTTCTGATTTCCTAAGGGATTATTATTTAACTAATTGGTTGACAGAGAATGTTATTTGATTTCCACATATTGATATAGTTTTCAGTTTTCATTCTTTTCCTAAACACTAGCTTCATTGCACTATGTCAAGAGAATTTAGATGACTCCAGTCTCTCCACATTTATTGAATTATTTCATAACTTAAAATCCTGCAAAATGTCCAATGTACATTTGAGAAGAAAATTTAACTACTTTGCTTGGTTGTGATATTTTCCCTTCAATATCACTTCTCTGTATGCTTTATTGGTGGGCATTTTCACTGCTGCAACATTAGTTTTCCATAGCTGTGCTCAGATCTTTGTTACTGTCCATTGCTCACATTTCCTACTAATCTCTTAATACTTTTAACATATCTTTCTCTTACGAATATAATCTTTGTAATTTTAAAAATGTATAAATTTATGTATCATTGTTTTCTTGTACTCATGATAGTGGAAACACAAGTATTGGCCCTTAGAATTGAACATGCTTTTACTTCCCAAGTTGTTTCTTTAATGAATTTAATAGTGAGGACTTGCCCATGTCTATAGATAACTATTACCCCTCAACCTGGTTATTTTTTAATTCATTAAACACACATTTTTCTAGCACTTACATTTTAACAAGCTCTGTGGTATTATGCATGCCACAAGATGAACATCACAAAACACCATAAGAGAAAGCTAGAAAGGGAACTTTGAACACTTAAATACATAATTGGGTGAAGAGACATATGAATCAATATATCATATTTAATTCATGCTGAAAACATATATCGACTTACAGTAAAGACTATTATTCTCTTGAAATTACCAGTGAAATGCTAATAAAAGAACTAAGTATAGTTGCTAAATACAATTTCAGTATATTCTTTCTTTTTCTCTGGTATCATGGAATGAACCCAAGGTCTTTGCACTGAGTTACATCTCCAGGCCTTTTCAACTATTATTGTTTTTATTTTTGTTTAGTTTGAGAAAAGATTTCACTAAGTTGCTAATTTACCCAGATTGTAATCAAATTTTCAATCCTCCTGCCTCATCCTCCTAGAGGCTGAGATTACATGTGTGTCACTGTGTCAGCCCATGTGTTACTTCTTAAATACATAGCTTAATGAGCGACCATATATAATGAATATCATATACTTTTGCATAATTCAATAATGGTTAATGAGAATATTAATTTCTTGTTCAATGAGCACAAAATATTGAATAAGACCTATTTAAAAATGATCAATACATGGAATACCATGTAAATGTTGTCAATTGTTCTGTAAAGAAACAGAATGACTTGATCATAAGCATGTACATTAGTACAAAGAAAATATGACTGATAATGTAAGAATAAATAAAAATTAATAGTTCCAAATTGTATATGATTTTGTAGATATACTTTGATTTAAAATTTATCCTTGAAATATTGCTATATTTTTATATATAGATGCATGCACTTCAAAAGCAATTTGATGTTATTTACTTCTCTATTCCTTCCTCTTTATACCTTTTCCCAATGTTGTGTTCACTTAGTTCTTTCTAAAACTTTCTTATAAAATCTAATCTGTAAAATGTTGTCTTGTTAGGGCTGGAATGTAGCTCAGTGACAGAATACTGGCCTAGTATATTCAGGGTCTTAGATTTGATTCTGAGCACAGAAAATCAAAGACAGGAGGAAAGAGAACGAGAGAGAGAAAAAGGGGGGGAGGCAGCATAATGTCATTAAGAATTAAAAGTTTAAATTCTCAGTCCTCTTAAAAAGTAGATATTATGGCATAATCAACTTCATAAGCAAAATAATAAGTAAATTAATATATGTAAAACAGTTTTTGGCTTTCCATAAAGTTGCCACCCATGTCATTTAAATGTCCATGTCGACAGAACTATAATAATTAAGTTTACAATAATAATGAATCTGATGTATATTCAGTTATCTTTATCTTTCTTTCCTTCAAAAGTTTGTATGTACTCAACATCTTCCATATCACATTCTTCATTCCTAATTTTGTGTGTGTTGCTCCAAATCAACTTTTCTCCTTTAATTAACTTGCTTCAGTAACTTTCATTTAGTCACATTCATTCAATACAATTGGATTTCCCTCTGTCTCTCTCTTGCTCTCTCCAGTATCTACATTTCTGTCTATTTGTCTGTCTCTGTGAACATCTATGTCTATGTCTATATCTACATCTATGTCTATAACCACATCTATATCTAGGTCCATATCCATATATATGTATATAGATCTATCTAAAATTTATGTAGATCTATCTAAAATTTTTCTGTGTTATACTGAAATTTTGTTCTCTCATATTTTTCAAATCCTTTCAATTTAATATTTTTAAGGATTCTGTCCTCTGATCTTGGATTCACCTCATTTATCTGTAAGTTGTAGTTAGTTAACTTATATTGGAAGCCACATATTGCCATATTTATTAACAGCCGCTGCTATTCATCTGTTTTACATGTTATTTAGGTATATTGGTCAACTGAAGATCAAACTGGCATTTTAAGGAATTTTAAAATTCATGTAACTCAAAAATCTGCAATTTTCTCATTTCTTCCTTTTCTTAATGGCGATAGTATTCACTTCAAGGGTCCAAAAACTCCCCTAAACTCCATCTTAAATTATTCCTTTTTTTCATTAGTTGCTTTATTGATCAAGAAATCCACTGGTCCTCTCTTCCAAGAATCTTATATTCAGTTTCCTTTGCTGTCTCTGCCATCTTTATGAATAGCATCCTTATATTTTATCTAGACTATTTCAGTATCCCTCAACATTTCTGCCTGTCTTTGGTAATTTTTATATTCTAACTTGGTTTCCACAAATAAGCCAGTAAGATTTTATTAATAGCAATAGGAATAGTTTTACTTATGTCAGATAACTTCTAGAGATCTACTACTATACAACATAGTGCCTAATTTAGTGATAGTAAGTGCTACACTTAAATTTTGGTAGAATAGTAAAACTTACCCACTAATTATGCATACAATTAATAAAGGAAGTGAGAGGAAACACTGGCGGTGATGGAAAGGTACATGGCATTGGTAGTAGTGTTGGTTTCATTAGTGTATACTAATCCCCAAATAATTGAGTTATTTAAATATGTATATTTGTTAAATAATGTATAGCTTTTTCCATGTCAACAACATCTCCAAAAATTAGTTATTTTAAAAATAATAGCTAAGAATTTTGTAGCACTTATTAAATAACATTGTTCTGAGAGTTTTACTGAATTTATGGCCTCAAAATACTCTAGTGGCTTACATATTCTAAAAGATAAAGGTACATTCCAATAACTCACCTACAAAGCCTTTCTCATCTTTGTCTCAGACTATTGTTATGTGTATCTCTACTGATTCTGAAACGATTTCCACAGGGCACAGCATGTTCTTTCATCCAGCCGTGTCAGTGCATGATCTGTTTTTGACTAGGATTCTTGTCCACTAACCTGTTTGAGAAACTCCTCGTCATCCTTCAAGACTCAGCTCAAAAATTAACTCAGCTACTTTCCCAATGAGCTGATGTATATTTTCATTTTCTACAACTTGCCTATGTCTTGCCTATTATGCATTTTCTTTTATTATCATTCTTTCTTTTTACTCTGTTACTATCTATAAAACTAAGCTATTTGGATGTAGGGACTATATTTCATTTGTATCTGCATCCCTAGTTCCTCACACAGTACCTGAGAAACTAAAATTTAGATAAAAGTTATAAATGAATTGGTGGACTAAATACAGAATAATAACCTACTTTCTTCCAAAATTTGCATGGTCTAATTCACCTATCTCCCCAAAAGTAACTAAATTCCTTTGCATGCATTTAATCATGAAAAAACCTTGCTATTAAATACACTAATGACCCTTTGACTTACATAAATTACAGTCAAATTCCTTAAAGTCAAAGCAACACAAACAAAAAACACAACCAAAATTCTAAAAAATGATATTCCAAATTCTAACTTTAAAAATTGGATTCTCTTCATCAGTTTAATCAAGCAAACCAGACACATCAATGGAAGAGAACGAGTTCTCCCTCTCAGCTTTCTTCTCTTTCAAACTTAAAACACTAATCTCATCCTTTTAACCTAAAAGCAAAAGAGAAATAAGCCTAGGTCTAAAAATATGGTATAGTTAGACTTTCCATTAAGGAAATTCCCCTTAAGCTAATGTGGAGACAAATGTTAACAAAAAGAATGACTTAACAGTAATAAATTTAACAGGAGTGAATTTATTTCCAGTCTATTTAAGTATAGTTTATATTTTTTATTAATAGTGTGGTGGGGACTCTATTACACATCTCTGAGCCTCAGTTTCCTTATCAATAAAGTAAAACCAATCCTCCCTGATCAGTACATTACAAAGTGTTAATATGAGAATCAAAAGAGAGAAAGCCTTTGAAACTGTGCTTTGAAACATGATGTGCTGCCTGCTCTGTGACATGTGTTGCTAATTCACTCACCAAATACAGTTCTTGCAGGCACAGACTCTCTGTTAAGCCAGAATGACACTTGGGAGAGAATGACAGTCATGATGCAGGGTAGATAGGTCTGAATCACAAAATACCCAATTTTTCTTTTCAAGTGGAAATGAGCTGTCATTACAGTATATTCACCTGGAAAAAAATTTTTAAAAGCTTAAGGAACTGTAATAGTCAATAGTTGGAACATTTTGGAAATGGAAGAGATTAGAGAAAGAAGTCTTTGATAAAAAAAAATCACACGCCTATCATCAAAACTATACAATTTGAAACATCTCATTAGCATAGCAAGAGCATCTAGGAGAGAACACTCATAATATCAAGAAACCTGCTCCGATGTCCCACGATAAGGCATTTGTTTTTCTTTTTCAGTCATTGCTCCTAACCAACAGGATTCAGAATTCATAAAGACCAGCAAATTATCTTACTTGTTCTGGCCCCTTGTTCACATGGACACTAACTTTAAACTTCTGCTATGACTGATCAACTCGATCCTCCTTTGCTCTTTAAAGTTTTTATCTCTGGCCTCATTTCCAGCACAGACTTTCTGGCCCAGATTTTCCATATTTAACCCTGTTACCAATTCTGCATTTTTTCTCTGCTGTACGTCTGCTCTAATTTGTTTCAGTCCATTCTATCTGATTCTCCTTATCTACCTTCCTTTTTCTCCCAGGGTTTTAATTATAGCCAGATGTAAGATAATTAGTCCACACAGCTGTTTCTTTCTTAGATGGCAGTGGCCCTTAGAGAGGGAATAAGCTTTTCCACACAGGCCAGTAGTAATTATCCATAAATCAAGGGTTGAGTAATCATGAATTGTCTAGAAGAGAGGGAAAAGAATAGAAAACTAGGCAAAGTGTTATCACTTGTTTGAAGGTAAATGTTGATACTAACACATATGAGAAAATATACTTTTAAATATGTGGTACATTTAGGTCCGTGTTACTCAAACTTTAACACATATGAATCCTCTCGAATATTGATAAAACACATATTCTGATTCATTGAGGGTATAAAGAAAAATTCTTAACATGAGAAAACCTCCCATGCAGTTTACTCCACTAGTTTGCAGATCTTAAAACAAAATGTTTTAAATCATATAATATTTTTTCAATGACTTTATATTCTGCAGACTCATTTTACTAACCTGTACTGGATTTAATTGTCTCCTTCCCAATTGACTGGCCGAGTAGATCGTACTGATTTAGCCTGGAACCATCAGGAGCAACCTGTACTGAATCAGATGCATTGTAAGTCCATATATAAGTGACTTCCGAGGTGGTATATGCGTCTGTCAAAATCAGACAAGAAAAATTGTAAACATCTAAATAAGAACTCACAATTGAATGCAATGGCAAAGTTTGTTTACTCGTACATTCAATTTACTATAAACTTAATATTTATAGATTAGACTTTTTAGGCAGGAATATATTCTTAGAATTTACAAATTTAATGCAAGTTATATGAAGGGAAACAAGAAAGCTAATCATGAATCTGAGAATATTCATTGTAACTGCTTTGAAATGTGAACAGCAAATTTCTCTTTAACACCTACAAAAAATGCTGTGTTTTAAGATGGGCACAACACGAGTCCCAACATAGCAAATGAAAATGTTGTGCTAAGCTATCAATGCTCTATGTCTAGCCAAATAACTTATTTAGAAATAGTAATCATTCATGAAATAAAAATCATAATCTAAATTTATATCGCTTTCTGAACATGAAAGTAACTTAGTTTCAAGTTAAATGACATAGTAATCATGATACAATACATTTTATTAGAAGATTAAGAATTTCAGAAAACGTTTAAAGTAATTAATTCTCATGGGCTGGGAATTTAGCTCAGCAGCATAAGTACCTGCCTGGCAAGTTTGATCCTCAGTACAAAAAAAAAAGTTAATACTCATGAATATCACTCAAAATACTCTCTCAGATTCACAGACAAAACATAGAACAGAAATAATTGTCATTTATTGGGCCAAAGATGCAGAGCTAAGCAGAAGTGAGAAGACTCCACAACTAGAATACAAGTGAAAAGAACAAGTAGAAGAATATGCAAATTGTTTATTCAATGTATCAGAATACATATATGAAGAATGCAAAATAAATAACATTACTTAACTGAGTATGTCTAGCTGAAACTATATGTTGACCATATGATTTCTGTATTGAGAAAATGACTATTCTGTAGTTGAGCTATATGAGATGTTTAAATAAATTTTAAGTAAATATTTTTTTAAAAATTATTTCATGTTCAATACTGATGCAATACATCATTTATATATAATGACAGCCATAATAACAATGCCTTGTCCAAGACAAAATGCCTTTCCTTTCTGTATCACTACTCCATCTTGGGTAATTTCTTTTCATGATATTAAGGCTTTTGAAGCTTCTTTTTAATGACACTTATGCAATGCAAATCAGTTTTTCTCTGCTGCATCTGCTGTGGTTTTCTCAGCATCATGTTTACATTGTATGCCATGATTGACTAACTTAAATAATGTTGGCACAAATGCCAAAATTGAGATGATCGTTTCCATGACAATAAAGAAAGGATGTGGTTAAACAAAAAGAAGGCTCTCAAAGAAAACTGAGAGGTGACATTTTTTGTAAGACTGCACAAGGCAAACAAGACTGAACTCACTCCACAAAACTACGGTCATCAAAACAGTCAGAGGGTTTGGTATTCATATTTGTGGTCATTCTTTTCTTTTCACTGGATATATTCTATGGAAAGACATACTTTTCAGTAATACATATTTTTAATCAGGTGAGAGCACTGCATTTCTCTTCAACAGAAAAAAATAAGTCCAAAACTGCCCAGAATTGACAAAGATGGAGTTGCAAGCAGAGCATGATTTCTAAAAAGATCAGGCAAGGGCACATGCTCACACAAGAGCAAAGCTGCTTAGCAGGGTTCATGAATTTAATTTTCAGCCTGCCTAGGGAGATGATGTGACCTTCCTCCTTTCCCATTACTGCAGAATGTGCATGCTTCTGCTTGACATACAAGATATAACCCAGTGACCTAAAAAATGGCCAAAGGCACAGAGCTTTGCTGAAATGCTCTGTGTACACAGAAGGTGCCTGTGTGCAGCAGTCTAATGACATCATATCCTTGAAATTTAAGGGGGAAAAATCCCTTTTAGTAGGCACATAGTGCAGAAAACAACTGCACAGTCCCAGCTTCTGTGACTGCTTTTTCCAGAAGGTTAAGTACAAATAATAGAATCTATTTTTTATAATTCATTCTTACTTGATGAAAAAAGAACATTTTACATGTTCTATGTTTTTTTGGAAAAGATGGTAAATTACAGTCCTGACCTTAAGGGAGATCTAGGTCTACATTTACACATGTAAAAAAAATCAGGTACTCTTTCCTAGCAGTAGAAGAAGTAATAATTTAAATGCCACAATCAAAATATGTGAGAGTAATTTAGGGCTAGCAAATTGGTTCCTTCAGTGTAATTAGCATGTCTTTTACTTCTATAGCTTACTGAGCAAGTGCAGCATTAAGCATTCTATAATGTGAGAAACAGCTACACACCAGAGCAGTGCTGCTGCCTATTCCTGATATTAACTCAAAACATGCACTTTACCCTTTATACTTACAGCTGCCAAATTTCAGAGGACACGAATGAGCATCCATTGGAAAATCCTCCAAGTGCATTGGACATTCAGCTTGAACTGTAAGCCTAGAAGTCAAAATGCCACTCTTTGTTTAAGTAAATTTGCAATTCAAGAAAAATCATTTGCTCCTGTTTCAACAAAATTAATGACGAAGTGAAACTTTTGTAAGAGTATCATACTGGGAAGTTGGCATTTAACAAAAGTTCATTCACATTTAGGAAGTTTATTATGATATGTCGGGTTATACTAAATCTGAACATAAATAAGAAGTCATTAAAGATGAATTTTACTTAGCCATTTTATACTCTGTTGTTTGTCAAGAAGTGAAGAAATCATATATGTATTTTTGAAGGACTATTTCCCATTAACCCCAATATTAATGTTTAAAACTTTAAAAAAATTAAAACTCTATTATGAAGAGATTGCCATGTTCCCTATTATTTTGTTAAGACCCACATAGTAAAGTTGATAAAAGTTGGGTTTGGGCTCAGCAGACCTCTCTTCAACAGTATGTCAACTATGAATTAGTATCACATAAAATATATAAACACACAAATTAAATACAGAAATAGATGTAAGTACATAAATGTGAGATACTACTGAGAATAAATTGTTGGCTAAATGAGAGGCACAAGTTCTTAATGTTAGATACATTTCTTCCATATCTAAATAAAACAAGGATGATAAAAATAGCAATCATAGAAAAAATTCCAATTTTCTTCTTTTTCAATTATTCCTCACACAAAGGCAACTAAATAAAATAAATACTAAGTGGAACACACAGAGAATTCTGTTGTTACTGGGCATAGCACACATGGCCAAAGATTGATCATGGTTTCCATGCTTCTAAAACAGAATTTACATAAAGACCTCTGCAATGTGTTTTAGGATTTTTGTATGTTCTTGACCTATTATTTGCTTAAATCCTAAATTTCCAACTATTGCCTTAATCTACTGGAATAAGTGATCAAAGTGTAAATTCCTCAAGGGTCCTGCATTTGAATGTACTGCAAGATTCAGAGAGCAGCAGAAAGAACAAGCTATACTTGCATCATTTCCCTTTTAGGTAATGACTATATAATAATGAACCCTCAAGAGTTTATTTTTTCTTTAAAGAACAGAATTAGTATAGAGTTGTACTGCTGCTTCTCTGAAATACTTTTCATAATGGCAATCCAGCAGGTCAATTTAGTATGAAATGATAATGTATCAAAGGCATGCAATGCAGGTTCTGTTTATATATAAGGCTAATGACAGTCTTTTTGCTTAAAATTCTTTATTAAATATTAACTTTCTATTCTACAACATTGACTAGGTTTGTGGGGTTTTTTTCATTCTTAATTCGAGGAACTTATTTTAAAATATTAATTCATTATAATAGCCAAAATGGAATGGTGGCTATGATCAACAATAGTTTACTTCTCTCAATAATTCCATTAAAGTTTGAATAAGATGAACTCCATGTACAAGAAAATTTTCAGGAACTAAATGAAAAGTTCATATGATTCAATCTAGTGCATATGTTTACAGTATCCAATTCAGTTTTAAGCCTTAATAAAAAATTCAGTTTTCTTTGTAGAGTAACTGCATAAGGGGGAGATCAAGATATTAAGTAAGACCTTGCTTAAAAAGCACTGGCTATTTGATGGGATATTAAAGATAAAATTATATGCTGACCCAAATGACATTCAAGTTATGACATTAAAATAGTACTCAATTACAATGTGTAATAATCAGTAAACACAAGTACCAAGTGCTCATAGTTAAAGTAAATCTTAAGCTTTAAAAGCACTAAGATAAAAATCAAGTTCATAGTACTCTTTAATATTTTACATAGATAAGTATTTACAATGCATATTATGAACACTTTAATAATCTGATAGGAAGATGTAAAACTTGATATAACTGATTTTGATATATTGATTTTCCAGTATCATATACAGTATGTCAAGCATAAAAACATACCTCATTGTATATAACAGAGTTCCATCATCCTGGATTCGAAGTAGTTTATTTGGCATTGTCATATTATGAGCTACAGACTTTTTTCCATTATGAAAGAAGGTATCTGGAGTCCAGATTTTGCTAGCCATTAAATTATTAAGCCGAAGGATATTCATAGGACCTTTGAATTTTAAACGCTCATCTTTCCATCTTTGTCGAAAAAAAACATCTATTGTATATTCCTGAAATATAAAATAGCATTGTTTGAAAATAACAAATGGCTTTTATATGCTAAGACTATACAATTTCAACAAAACTAATGCTCTAGTTTTTATACAGCTACATTGAGAGGATTAAATTTTACATCAGAATTATTCTTTCAGGTTGTTAATAAATGGCATCATTGGGATAAAATATGCATATACCCACAATTAGCTATATATTTTTATGAGAAGCAAAAGTTTACTGTATCTGACTTCGTTCAGGTGAACAAGATCTAAGATAAGCAGCTTTACTACAATCTATAGTTTAAAACTGCTTAGAAAGGGTATATGCTTTTGGCAGAGGCTAGGTGAGTTGTTTTAGTTTATCCCAAGGAAAAAAAAAATATCAGCAGGTAATCTCTCTTGCAGCATAAATAAATAAATAAGCAAACAGATATTTAGAAAGGAAGAAAAAGAAACAACTTTTGAGCACACTGATCTATATAAGTCATCATTTTCTGTTATCAGAGAAACTGTAGAATATATTTCTTTTTTAATCCTGTAATTAGTGAGATACAGCATTAGCTGCATGTGTTATGACATGATGATTTCCATAAAGTTTATATATGAAATTAGTTATGATAAATAATTAGATCACTCAAAGAATGAATATTTTGGAAATAAAATTCCTCATATGTATTTTACTGTACGACATCTATAGACAAGTTTGTGATCAGTTTTCTTAGCATTACTCTTCAATCCTTTAATTTAGCTGAACCTCTCTCTCAGGCTCCCTGCTTCCTTCTCTCCTTCATCTCCTTTTACTCTCTTTACTAAAAGGCTGCAAGCATTTTACTTGAGACATACAACTTACAAAGGTGAAAATCTATCAGGTGTTAAAATTTTTTTCAGTGTGTGTTTTTGTAATCATTTGCTTTATAAATAAACAAAACATCTGAATTATACATTTGAGAGTGTAAATTCTGAAGCTTCTAGCTCAAAACCACATTCTTTACATGTTTCAAAATAAATAATTGGGCAACTGATAATTTTACTAAACCAAAATTATGCTGTAGAAAAGATATATTAATAAAAGGGAAACATAATAATGAAATATCACAGGTAAATTATTCTCAATGACTCATCCAAATTTGAAGGAGTGATGGTAAGAAGTACAAATTCTAATGCCATATGAGTAGGAGATAACCAGTTGCCCTGGGATGCGCTCTTAATTCCTAGGAGAAGCTTTCACAACCCAAAACATCCTCATTCTCGTCATTTTTAACATCCAATTTCATCTGAGTGTGATTGTAAAAATGAATTTATGCAAAAATTTCTTTCCAACAATATTTCCTCAAATTCCAACATAATGTGTATAAGGTTGGATTTATTTTTCCAGTCCATTTAAAGATGTTTAAAAAACTTCTCACAAACTTCAAATTCAAATATTTGCTTCTTGTAAAGTCAGCAAATGTTTTATTTGCTTAAGAAGTTATTGGCATGGCAATCATTTCCTACTGGACTATCACACAGGAAACACTTCAACTTTACACATTTTTGGTTGATCTCTTCTTAAAAATAGTTTTGAAGGCTATTACTTGTCTTCATGGTTCACAGCGTAGCATATGTGTCCTGCCAGTCTATCCAACATGATCCGCATCTTTTTCTCCCGCCCCCAAAGGCAGATTCATGTTATGCCACAGGCAATTTTAAAAATCCACATTTCTTCTGATTCCTCAAACACAGAAAATTCCCCACCTGCCAGGGCTGAAAATTCTACTCATAACCACAACTCAGTTCCTTAAGTATTCAGGAAGAGAAAAAAGCATCTGTGTATAAAGCTCTCTGTTACTGAGAAATCATTTTTATTGCCATTATATGTTTGCCTTTTTTTTACCTCACAGCCAGTTCGTACATCTTTAAGAAAAGGAGTGTGGCTTTCGTTTGTGGCTATTTCATTTCAGAACATGTAAAACAGTATAAAGACTATTACTGATACCTTAGAAGTACCATGTAGAAGAAATATTATCACAGAGATTATCAGAGCCCTACACCCTCTGTTTATCTCTCCTCCGTTACTTTCCCAGTTCCCTGAGGAAAATATTACCTTGAATTTGGTGTTTATCAGTCCCCCACATGAACTTAAAAATTTACTACATACAAATGTACTTAGTGGCATGTTTTAAACATTTATATAGATGATGTCGCACTGTCTACTAACAATTACATTTTTCAGTTACTTTATTGAGATTTATGCCTGGTAATATATCCAGTGCCTCCATTCATTTTCCCTTTTATACTGCATTCTGCTGGAAGACTATTTCACAATGTGGTCATCTTTTTTGCTTCTTCTTAAATCTCTTCTATCTTTCCAGTCTGTCATTGTCACAAACAATATTGCTATGTACATTTTTGTGAAAAAGTATAAGCAATATTTTAGATCGGGGTCAGCAAACATTTTTCTTAACTACAAGGTAATAAATATTTTGGGGGGTTGTGGTCTTTATGGTTAGTGTCACCACTACTGAACTCTGCCAGCATAGTGTAAAAGCAACTATAAACTGTATATAAGTGAATGAGCAGGACTATATGCCATTAAATGTTTGCATATAAAAATGAACAGCTGACAGGATTTGGATATTTATCAAAAAAGAGCTGACCACAGCCCTAGATTAACTTTACTAGTGAAATTACTGGAATTTATTATATATCCTCATGAAAATATCAAGAGATTTTTGCATTGAAATCTGACTAGATATGTAAATTTATGTTCTCATTAGTATGTTATATACTTCCTTGTCTACAGCTTGGTATTGTATAGACAAAATATTTCACTTCAACCATTAGAATCAGTACAGAACTATTCATAGCACTAACATGCAGATTTCTCTACTAACTTCTAAAATGTAACACATTTTTATGTTTACTAATATTTCATTTTATGAATTAATCTGTATGTTTTATTTGCTTATTACCTTTCTGGTTTCCCATGTTTCGCTTATTGAGTTATGAAAATAAGTTATATATTCTATATACTATTACTTCCTCATAGAATATATAGCTCAGTAAAAACTCCACACATATAGGAAACATATCCTAAATATATTCCTTTATTTTACAGAGATGTAAATGGACTTTTGCTCACGTTTAGGCTTCTCATCAGCTATATTTACTATGTGTGACATAGCAGTCCAATTTTCTTCCTTTCCAGAAGGAAAATTAGTTATATTAGCACTAATTATCGATTGATCCATTCTTCTGTAAAAATATGCAATAGCATTTATATAGCACATCTAGTAGTTATAGCTCAATATTTAGTATGTGAGTTGTTGAAGTGACCACATGGCTCAATTTTTTATTTCTATTTTTCAAGTATTTGCCTATCCAGCAACCAATTTCAAATTCTTGAATGCAATAGTATGATTTTCCATTCACTGTATTTCCCCTATTATCCAGCTGAAAATAACTTGTAATATCAAGTGTGGATTTTCTTTACTTTAGAGACATTGTGGATTGCGCTTTTATGTTTTCTAATACAGTGACTTCTTTTATTTATTTACTTTTTGTCACTGATCCCTATATTTTCAGTGGTGCTTGTATGACATGAATTCTTTAAAATTAATCAAAATTAATTTTTAAAATTAATTTTATTGATACAATTTAGATATACATAATGATTATATTCAACATATGGAATTTTTACCTGTATTGAAATATCTTAGTTCCTCTTTTTTTCCCTCTCTTTGTTCCCTCTTTCCCTCTTATTTACAAAGTTTTGTTTCCATTTCATCCTGTTTTTTCTAATTTTTAAAAATTTTCCCCTCCATCCCTCTCCTCATCTGGCTTCCCTCTACTTTTGAACAATTACATTCTATTTTACAATATCTATTATACATTTTGGTTCTTATTTACACTTTCAGTTTCTCACACCAGAAAGACAACGCAACATTTATGCTTATGTGCCAAATTTATTTCACTTAAGATTGTAAGTTCAAGTTTTATCCATTTAGCTACAAATATCTCAAGTTTAGCCTTCTTTATGGTTGAGTAGTACTCCATTGCATAAAAAAACACATCTATTTTACCCATTCATCAGTTGATGGGCATTTGGGTTGTTTCTAAGATTTAGCTATTAAAAACTGTGCTGCTATCAACATGGATACATATATATTGCTGTGGTATGATGCTTTTAATTATTTTGGGAAGACTAGGTTAAATGTAGCCTCTAGTTTTAGTTTTTCGAGGAATCTTCATACTGATTTCTATAGGGTTGTACCAGTCTGCACTCCCACAGACAGTGGAGAGGTGTTCCTTTTTCCTCACAGTCCCATCAGCATTTGTTATTGGTTGATTTGTTGATAATAGCCACTTTTTCTGGATTGAGATGGAATCTTAGCATTGTCTCAATTTGCATCTCTCAAAGGATCAGTGATGTTGAACATTTTTTATGTATTTATTTGCTGTTTGTACTTCTGATAAGTTCTATTCATGTCACATGCCCATTTTTGGATTGGGCTTTTCAATTTGGGGATTCTGACTTTTTTTCAATTCTTTATATGTTCTAGATATTAGTGCTTTATCGGAAAAACAACTGGTTTGTTTTCTCTATTCTTCTGACTATCTTTTCACTCTGTTGATGATCTCTTTTGTTATGCAAAAGCTTTTAATAAGATAAGATCCAGTTATTGATTCTTTGTAGTATTTCCTGTAAGATTAGGGTTTTGTTCAGAGGATATCAGAAAATGAAAAGACATCTCTTGCTCTTGGGTAAGAAGAACCAACATAGTAAAAATGGCCATATTCCCAAAATTGTTACACAGATTTAATGCAATAACAATCAAAATACTGTTATCATACCTTACAGAACTAGAGAAAACATTCCTAAAATAGATTTAGAACCAGAGAAGACCTAGAATAGCAAAAGTAATTCTGGGCAATAAAGCTAAGGTAGAGGACATCAAAATCCTTAATTGACAATTTCTTACAAGACTTTTTTTTATTGAATCTAGCTATCTCAATCTTTTCATAACAATTCAGTCCATTTACATGTATTGTTACTATTAATATTGAATATGTTCTTAGAATATATTGTTTTTAGTGGTGACAGTTAAAATGATGAGTATAGCAGAAGCAACATATAGATTTTAGATGATTAACTGATAGAAACAAATAAGGGAAGAACTCAAGAAAAATAAGAGTACCATAAATTATTTGCATGAGATTTTCTTAAACATTCTTAAAATATATATTCTTAGTATTTGAGAAGAATACCCTGAAAAAGTTTCCTTAAAGTTAATTTCTGATGTTTCAGAGTGTATACTAATATAGTAATTCTTTGCTTTGTGTTTTACTAAAAAATTGCTCCCCTGAAATTACCGAACAGCATAACTTCATCAAATTTAAAAGAGCCTCACAATTGGATGTTCTAAAAGAAATAACAGTTTTTTTAATGAATAATATATCAGAGAACATAGACATACTAAAATACAATTTTAGAAAAAACAAAATGTCAGCAAAATATCAGCTACTGTACAGTCTACAGGAAAAGTAAGATTGTTGGGTGATAATGAATAGTTGAAGATCCAAGATTTGCAAAACTCTTTATGAGAAATATAATCCAAATTTTCTTCCATTTCTGTATAGATGTGGTAGTAGACAAACTCAACGAATTTCCTGTTTCCAAATGTGTTAGGGGCAGAACTCAAATAAAGATGGCATTTCCAGTCTAGTGTTTTATCCACCACTAAAAATCTGCATTTATACAGTGAATCCTTCAGTGTTGCTCTATAATTTGTCCTGCAAGCAAACAAATCACTCTCTTTTGCACAACCTATTATATAGATGTGATTCCAGTGATGCCGTAACTTGGAGAATACAACATATTCTTCATTATTGAATTATGTTACACTTCAGAGCTTGTAGCCAATTACCAAAGACTTATACTTCCTCACTAAAACACAACCAAATCATTAGGACTGATCTTAGAGTGATCTCTCATGTACTATCATTGAGTAAGTGAATTTAAAAGTACTAAATTTCATGATTTCCTTTTTTGCTAATAAAGACTAATCTTGCCTGAGTAAATGCCAATGGGTGTTTCTTCTAAAATAAAGAAAAACATAATTTATGAAGCAGGTAAGTAGCAATTAAATAAGCAATATTCTTGGACTAGACAAAAATAGTTAAGCTCAACATCTTGCAGTTGGTGCTTAAAGGGAGGTAAGCAACAAATAAAGCAAGATGTTAATGTTGAAAAACTTGCAAAATATTGGGCACTTTAAAAGCATTATCAGCAGAGGGTCAATAAAACAAATTAGTAGAAGATAATAAATCCCTGTTATACAAAAATGCCCAAACAAAACTGTTCACATGGCTGCTGCATATCCTAACCATTTGAAGTTAAGGCATTTGGCCTTCCCATTTAATCAGAAGGCAGGCAAGTTTCACTAATAAATTAAAAACTGATCTAGAGATTAAGATTTTAATAGCATAATATTAAAGCATATCTAATAAAAGTATTCAGCTGGAGATTTAGCTCAGCAGCAGGCATAACCATTTGCCTGGCAAGTGCGAGATCGTGAGTTCGATCTCTGGTACCAAAAAAAACAAAAACAAAACAAAATTTAAAAAAAGTATTCAAAATAATAGAGATGATTGGAATTGGTAATGTGATATAATTTGTTGTATTTAAATTTCTAACAACTTCATTAAATATTCAAAGTTATCCCCACTTCCCAGGTGTGGACTATTTCAAAATTCATATTAAAAAATGTGTTTTAATGACAAAGTTTCAGTTTAAAATTTATTTTCAGACACCATTCTGTTTTCATTGTGCCATACATAAATATGATCTTTGAAGGCCAAACATCAAAGTGAAATGTTCTTACTACATAGACCAACAAAGCGATACTTGTTGAGGATTACTCAGGGTTACAGAAAGTATCAAACAGCAGGGGTGACACTGGCATTTTAAATTTCTGGAAAGAGTAGTCTATTCAAGAAGTGTTAGAAAAATGAAATATTTGCACGCAAAAAAACAAAAAGAAGAAAAGAAACAAACAAACAGCTTGGCCATTTGCTTATACTGTACACAAAAATCAGCTCAACACAGCTTAAAATCCTAAACTTAAAATCTTAAACTGTAAAACCTATAGAGCAAAAACTAATGCCCTTTGTATTGACAATGAACTTCTAAATAGCAAATACTCAAGTACCACAACAACAAGAACTCAGGCAACAGATAAACAAGTGGGATTTACCAAACTAAAATTAAACATTCAATAAAGCAAAGACAACTTTGAGAGGCGGAAATACAAATTCAAGAAAGAGCACGAGCACAAAATACTTGGTTTTAAAATAGACAAAGGAGGCTTGGCGTAGTGGTGCAAGCCTGTAATTCCAGAACTCGGGCAAGAGGATCATTGCGAATTTGAAGCCAACCTGGGCAACACAGCGAAACCCTGTCTCAAAAAGACATAAATAAATAAATAAATAAATAAATAGACACTTCTCCAAAGACAACATAAAAATGGACTTTAGCTATATAAAAATTTGCTCAGTATCACTAATTGTCAGGAAAATCCAAATAAAACCACAAAGAGATACAACTTTGTAAGAATTAGAATGTGTATGGTAAAAATGGTAGGCTTAGTGGTAACCCCAGCACTCTGGAAATTGAGACTGAGGGATCTCAAGCTATAAGCCAATCCAGGTCATTTGTGAGCTAGGGAGATCATTGAAGGAAGAGGGGAGGGAGGGAAGAAGGGACAGAAAGAGACAGAGAGACACAGAGACACAGAAAGAGAGAAAAGTGAGACGGGAAGGATAGCAGAATGGAGGGAAGCAGGAAAGGGGAAAGATAAAAAGAGAAAAGGAGAGGGGGAAGGCATGTCTAGGGATATAGCTCAGTGCAAAAGTCCTGGTACTAAACACACACACACAAACACTCAGAGTAGATAAATGTTGCTAAGTATGCGAAGAAAAGGGAACCCATACACTCTAGGATTTATATGTAACACACATGATAAGAATGTAAGCTGACATAGCCTTAGCATAGGGGTTTTGTAAAGAATAAGAATAGGAATCCCATAGGACCCAGCAATACTTCTGCTTGGTATACATCCAAGGCAAATCATACCAGTGCCTCACAGAGACACTTGCATGCCCACGCTCCTTGCAATATTCTCCACAATAATCAAGACACAGAAGTGACCTAAGCACCCACTGATAGATGCATAGCTAAAGAAATTGTATATGTGTAAAACTTTCGGTCTTAAAAAAGAGATACTTCTAAATAAGTAGTTTAGTAGTATTTTTCAGATTTAAAAAGGAACCAATGCCATTTGTGATAGCACAGATAAGCTGGAGAATATTATGTATGCTAAATGACAGAAAGCTAGACATAGAACATACTATATAATCTCACCTGTGTGTGGAA
The DNA here is from genome assembly GCA_004027455.1 of Hydrochoerus hydrochaeris. Lineage (NCBI taxonomy): Eukaryota > Metazoa > Chordata > Mammalia > Rodentia > Hydrochaeridae > Hydrochoerus > Hydrochoerus hydrochaeris. Next base: position 138,969 of record PVLA01003463.1, read on the forward strand.
TCTTTAAAACGTTTTTAATATTAGAAACAATTAAATGTTGGAATCTAGAGATAGGGAGAAGTAGGTCAAAGGGCATAGTTACAAAACTGTAAACTTAATGGGTAAGTGTAGAGATATAAGCTACAACATGAGGACTACAGTTAAAACACTGTGTTTTTTATAGGGAATTTTCTACAAGAGTGGATTTTAAGTGTTCTTACTGCAAACACAAGATAACTTTACAAGATGATAGATGTGTTAATTTCTTATCAACCACTTCACTGTAAGTATATTGAAATATATAGTACTACACACACACACACATATATATATATATATATTTATATATATATATAGAGAGAAAATATCTTCTTTACACATTTACAACAGACTCCAATATAAAATCACACAATAAAACAACGATAAGCTGAATAATATGAAATAGATGCTAAGTGCATTCTTTTAAATTAGGTAAATCTGAACACCTTACCTTGGGCAGATTATTTATTCTTTCATTTCATATGATTTACCTAAAAAATGCTAATAATAATGGAATGGAATTGTTAGAATTTTTATAAAGATGGAACAAGTAATGCATGTAAAGATTTTAGAAAATATTTGGACACCAAAGAAGGTAGCTTAGCAGAAATCAAGAATCCTTCCCCCTCCTTTAATACCAACCACAAGCTGAGGAAACAAAAAGATCAATGAGGAGAAATCACAAAGACTCCCCATGAAACAGCCAGAATTTACATACAACACAAACGGCACTGACCATCAAGAAGAAGCTATTAACATAAATAAGTTAGTAAAAAGATGTTGTCTCCTTTTTCTAATTTCTGATCTTCTGACTTAACTGTGGGAGATCCAAAAAGTGAAGACAAAGATTAGATTATGTCCTGTCACTACTCACAGGACATTCTGCAACTGTGAACCAGGCTGGGAAAAGGAGAGCAGAGCTAAATGGCACAAGACGGTGATGCATAAATAGCACCAGGCCTGCATGACTTCTTCCTCTATTACTTCTGCAGCCTTGTCTCCAGAAATCCCCTACCATAGACAGACTGTAACACACACACACACACACACACACACACAGTGCTGCAGTGACACTAGCTGACACACAGGCAACCTCTGTGTCAGGCACCTCTCCATCACTCCTGAGAGTCATTTTTCTTACCAGCTCCCTACATCTGGCTGGCTTCTACTACACACTGAAAACAAGGGTCGTAATTTTCTCCCTGAATGCCGCGTCACTAGCACCTAACAAACTGCAACATGGAACATGTACGACAATTAGTCCATACATGATTGAAGAAAGGAGTCATTAGAAACTTAACATATTAGCAAGGATTCTGAGCAACAAAATAATGGGACATAAGGAGAGACAGATGGCAGAAAAGTTCTCAAACATCTTATGGTCTGTATGTAATACCCTAATCCTTCCACACAGGTGTGAAATGTCTTTTGTGTGTGTCTCTGTATGTGTGCATGACTGTGTATGTGAATCAGCATATTTTATATGTCTAACTATTAAACTAGTCACAGTAAGGTTTTCTTCTGTATAATAGTTAAATTTTTAAGAATGTACACACATATCAAAACAACCTATGTTCAGATGAAACTTTAAAACCATAAATTTCTGATACCAGAATATTTTTCCATGGGTCTTTTTTGGTATGTGCATAGGAAGAGACCTGATTGTATCTTTCCAGTTCCTTTTCCTACAAAATCCTTTCTAGTTTATGCTAAAATATTCTTTTTTCCATTATGTAGCTAGTCAATACTTCTTTGTCTTCCTCAGCTTTTATCTTAGAAAACTTTGCAAACAGTAGCTCTTCCACTCACATTCCCTCAATAAACATACATGTCTATAAATACTTTAGCAAAAGCATTTTCAAATTGCTTTAAAATTAATGTTTTCTTAGCTGCTCTTGACTTTACAGTGAGCAACCAGAGGACAGCCACTGGACACAGTCAGACACTTCAGCTGCAATACTGTGACACACACACACCATGTAGTTAGTAAATCTTGTTAAAATGTATAGACACTGGTGCCTTTTAGGAGCTGAGAATAAAGAAGAAAGCATGTGAAGATTTTTTATAATTTTTAAGTGTGCAACTCATGAAGTATGAACACTGTGAAGTGACACACAAGGAAAAGAAGAATTAGAAATTTGAAGTAACCTAAAAAGACTTTATTAGAGAAATACAATTTGAGCTTGGCCCTGAATACATAAAAGATCTCCATTTGGCAAAGGAGGTGGGAAGCATATAAGAACAGGGACAAACATGTGCAAGGCCAGGGAGCTGTTAAAGTAATGGCCCATTGTGAGAACAGTGAGAAAGTCAATGCAATCTTTAAAAATAAAAGCCTCCCAGAGAGTTATAATGTCTTATAAATGCTGCCCTCTGTCTCGCCTCTTTCCTCAACTGTGTTGCTTAAAAATGTTGCCCCCACTCTTTTATCTGTTTCTTCACCTCCCACGTGCCTCCACCTACTGCAATCTGCTTGCTTTTATCTCTACCAGCAAAACACAGCCTTGTTCTTAATCTAATGACACATTTAAACGTTTTTCTTTGCTCTCCCACAATGTTGGACATGGTTATAGTCTCCTTACTTTTGCAATGCTCTCTTGTATTCATAGTTTTAAAACTGCAGTTGTCCAGAGTTATGGAAAACGACTGGAAAAATTGTCATGAAAGAATCTGAGACCTCACCTGCAGCAATCTTCACGTTGCCATATATCCCAAAAGGTACAGGAGTAACATCAATGAGTATGATCTATTATTCTTAATAGAGGCATTCTGAAAACGTAAGACTTTGAGCTTGGAGCCTAGGATAACTGCTTACAATTTTTGCAGTTTTTATTTTAAAAATAACTTTATGTTCAGAAATCATGGTTGTTTGATATGTGGCTTATACAAGTATGACAATGTAAGGCAATGCCATTCCCTCCCTAGGAAACTAGGAGACTGAAAATATATTGACAAATTAAGTTCCTAGAGAAAGGTAGTGTAAGGAATTGATCAACTTCTGCTTGCCCTCTTTACTGAACTGTTATCTCTCACTCCGGAGTGAGGTGTTTTGTTTTTTGTTTGGGTACCAGGAATTGAACTCATGACTTCATCTGCCACTGAGTGATATCCCCAGTCCCAGGTGAGGTTTTACTTTGGACCAAACCTGTGGATTCATGCATTACCAAATAAACCCTATGACCTTCATCTTTAAAACCCCAATATGACAGAGGGATGTAGTGCAGACTTCTGACTGTTGCATATCATTGCCTCTGATGTGGTATAAAAATTGATGGTTCTTGACACTTGTAATTAAGGGCCAAAGCACAGTCTATTTCAGTGATGGAAATCACCACTCATTTTGACTAATATCCATGATTGCTCTTCATCAGGCTCCACTAAGCTATTTTTAAGTTTCTTGCTGTTGTTTAAGTATTATGTTCTAAAGTTTCTGCAAAAGTATGAGGAAACTTTCACTTCCATTTCTTTCCTCACACAACTTTATATATGCCTGTGGTTTTAATTATCAGCAGACAGCTTCCAACCATGTCCACTCTAATCCCCTTCTGAGCTATAGATCTATGCCTTCTACTTTGATGTTTCCAATTAAATACACGTTAACTTAATAAATCTAAAACCACAAATATTCATCAATCAAACAACAAAATGAAAACAAACTTTCATTCCCGTGTGCCACATGCCTTTGAAAGATACCACTTTTCACCGAATCCTTCAAAGCTTTCCTTCAATATGTCATCTTCAACATCTACAGTGAACAGATTATTGAACCCAGACAATTCCGCCACATGGAAATACATACATCTTTTCTGATCTCTCTACTCTGCTCCAATACAGTCCACAATCATCTCTTGTCTGGAATATGACTTTTCTGGCAAATATTTTTATTGCCTCATCATCTACTACACATTATTGGACTACTGAAAATCTAAGTATATATAGCCCTAGCCCTTCATCAAACTCATAATAATTTTTTGCCATATTTAGAATGAAGTAAGACACTTAAACTATAAAAATGCAGACTGCCATGCCCTCAATTAGCAACCTTGAGGTCATCGATTTTGGAATGCTCTCAACTAGCTTAATACTTATCCAAGTGCACCCAACACAGATGTGTATGCATCACATTATGAGGAAAAATTTTATAGATTCTAGGCAGGGACTGAAAAATAGTTACTGAAGGAATGAATATTATCTGATTATCTAGTTCTTAAACTTCCTAAATATCAAGAACCATTCAGTAGCCAACTTCTACATGATACCTCTAAAGGGAGTAAATGTTATTACTTTACTTGCGATATACAGTGTTGACATTTTTGTAGTGTTTCCTCAGCTAACCACATTTGCAAATGACAATCTCTGATAAAGGATGGCAGATAAGTCTGTGAAAATTTCCAACCAGATATTACAATCTAAAACTCCCTAACTTCATGATGAGGTTAACTACTGAGCTAACAATACCCAGTGATTCCTGAGGATTCTAAAAGATAACACTCTCTATGTTTTCATAGAGAGAGAAAACTAAGAACAAAGGAGACCAATGTAATCAATAGACCAAGGTTACACTCATCTGACTGCCTGTTTCTTAATAGACTAAGCGAAGCCCTGGGACAGAAATCCCAGTGTTACTTCAAAGTTTCCATTGTTCAAGTTCAAACCCTAACAATGATCAAAAGTAACCATTTGGGCTGAAGTGCAATAATTAATTGCACCACTTATATCTGAAGAATATGGGTGCACAGTGAAAATTTCAACTAATATAGGAAAATGCACCTTACACAGAAGCACAGGAGAAAAAAAAAACAGACACATAAATTTGAAACTGCTATAATGCACACAGCTACTGCAAACTTTGCCAATTGCCAGCTACTACTGCATTCCACAGTTTAATTACCTTCTTGCTCATGAATTTTTTAAATGTTGAAATAAAAAGTTTTGTAACTTAATTGCAGACACTGCAGTTAGAATCTTTAATTGTAATTTAGATTTGTAACTTTCTCCAGACAATTACACGGGTTAATGGTTCTGAGATGGCTGTGTGTGCCGATGTGTGTTGGGAGGAGGGTCTGTGGCTGCGCATGCGCCCATGCACACGTTGGTGCATGTGTGAGGGGAAGTGTTTGTTCTTTTGGTTCTTAATTCTTTTTGCTATGCTGCTTTTTTCTCTCAGGCTAATGTCACAACAAATCCACATCACTGACCTGAACAGGGAAACTTAGGAGTTTAGAACTTGCTATGCACCCTGAGTAGAAATGAGTGCATCAACTATGTTTTTTCAAAGCATAATTAAATGTATTTTTTTCTCAGTAATAAATTGCTTCTGAGATACATTAATTACTTGCCTCCATATCCTTCCTTATTCTCTGGTAATAACACGGATGTGCCTTCTCTTCTCACCCTCATCATATCTACAGAGTGTCACAGACAAAAGCATGTGCTAAACAAGAAAAAAAAAATTCCTCATACAGTCCAGCAAAAGTTACATCAAAATTAAAAGAACGTATTTTGGTCATTACAAAGGCCAAATCATTTATAATTATAATTTTTTAATTGAGCTTCCTTTTCCCAGGTAGACTGTAATTAGTTATGCAATCAGGTGTTTGAGTGTGTTATAAGTGTACATAGGTTACTCAACATTGACAGTCACTAGTTCCCCTTTCTTCTCTAATCTTAGGAAATATCAAACAGAATAGTCAACTAATCAAATTATTTCCTGGTCCTCATTTTAAGTCTTCTCTATACCATGTTATGTATCCTGTGATCAGTGTATTTCCTTTAAAAATCCACCCTCTTTCCAGATACGGCTCACAACAAAGACAGGTGCAGAGCATTAGTCAAGTACTTTGCTCCTGTTGGTGCAAAAAGTCATAACACATTTGACCAAAAATTTTGACTGTTTTTTTTCTATAATCTTCACAGACAAAGTATGTCTTTTAAAAAATGTTTTGGTATATTTAGGTAAAATTATTGAATGTGTTAAAAAATCAAAAATTTCCATGCATTAATTAATTAATTACTACTAATATCTATTCAGACACACACACACAAACCTTCATCACTGCAAACTTTGCAGTGATTTTGGGAACATGTATAATTAACTTTCTGATTTGACCAATAATAAGACAACAAAAGTAATCATATAAGCACCATCATTTCTATAACATTTTGTTAATTTTTCAGTGTAGTGCTTCATAAAATTCTGACTGTACACACAATTCTACCCAGAAGTTTGGGATTTATGATCACTGTACCTTTCTACTATTTGGGAGGAGCTATTAAGTCAAGTTGTACAAAGATGAAGATAATTTACTAAGAAAAGATTATTTTTGCAGCCTAGAAAATAACATTTGGGCCACACAAAATTGCTAAATATGTCTTTGACATCACTTCAAAGTCCTGTCAACTCAAATTGATCTATGGGGAAAAAAAAGCAGAGTAATATTTTAGATCAGGGACTGGTTGTGTAACTCAAAGGTAGAGTACTTGTCTAGCATGTGGGACCTCCTAACCTCCTCCAAAAGAGAAACAAACAGACCAAACTGTAAGCTAAAGCAAGTGAAAAAGAAGGGTTTTGTTAACAGGATTATTTTCTCTTCTTTTGTTCCAGAATTGTGACTAGCACCCAGGATGAGGTACAATCTTTATTGGGAAATATTTCAAACACAGATAAGTACAGAAAATAATATGATCAGCTTTTATCACTGAGATTAAACAAACATTATTTTTGCCACATTGGCTTCAGTTTTTTTAATAAAACAGCAAGTTAATGTGGGACTGCACATTCCTCTGGCATCCACTACTCTTCCCCATTCCCATTTCTGTTGTTATTGTTGTCATTTTGTTCTGTTATGGCTACAGAATATACACAGAAATCACACTGCACAATCCTTCAGCAACTTGTTTTTTTTCCACTCATTTCTAGGTCTATAAAATTTGTCTGGTTTTTTTTTTACATGTAACTCTAAAATGACTTCTTAACCCCATACTGCCTCACATTTTCAGCCACCCAGGTCAATATAATAAAAGAATTGTGAGGTGAGAGTGCTTCCAATGGAAAAGCAGATTTTTGACTAAAACATGTCAGTTCTGCTTCTTAATGGGAAGGAGGTCCTGAAAAATCGAAGAATAATATGTATAAGTGCGAACAACGAAAGAAAAATCTTTATTTTTCTTGTTTATCAAGGAGGAAAATATCTAAACTTGCAAACTTGCCTCTTGGGTTGCCAGAGAAAGGTAAGTAACTGGGGAGAGATGACTTGTTAGAGAATGACTAAGCTGACCCCCCCCCCCGACAATGTTTACAGAGACACTGAGCCATGGAGTGGAGTATGCTGGAGTGGGGGATGAATTTATGAGACACAACCTAGCCAAAGAAGTAGAGGTAGCAAGGTACAAGAGACAAGTGTATAAGGGGAAGCCAAAGACAGCCAAGTGTCACATGAAGGATTTACAGACTATGGTAAGATACTCATGATTAGAACATAATGTCAACAAAAATGTCTATTACAGAGCATGACAAGTAACATGAGAAATGGAGGACTAATTTTTAATTTTTTCATTAATATTCAAGAATTTTTCTTTGGGACCCTAGTCTATCAGTTTATAACATATCAAATACAGTTCCCTCTACTACCCATCTCATTTTAAAGAAAAATAATTAAACACCAATTGTAAAGATCAAGAATATCAGTGTTCTAGCTTTCCTTAGGCTGAGTTATATGTGCCTACTGTAGATACAGATTGCCCAACAAGGCACTCGGCTTGCCCAGTGCCAATTAGAACTCTGTTGCTCATAACAACAGCCATGACTACATTCTGTAGGAAGCACTTGTCTATGAAACATATAAACTTACACAAGTCCAAGAAGGTACCTTATTACTAGAAAATTATTCTTGGTAATATGACTATTGTCATTGACATTTTAATTCTTTCCACACTGCTGTTAGTTAGACAAGTTTTGAGAAGAATCTAGAGAATAAAAGACTAATCCGAAGCTCAAACTGCTATCATGATTCAGACAACAAACAGATTAGCACACTTAATTCTCTGTGTTTGCACAGAGTACATAGGACATGAGACAGAAACATAGTTCTACAACAATAAAAATACCTTTTATTCTAAATTAACCCCCATTTGCTATTATATGAGTAAAAGATTCTCTAATAAACAACTCACCATATCTGTATCTGAGACAGGGCCAAAACTGGTCACGTAGATGTTAGTGAAGACTTCAGTAATGCTGTCTAATATGAGAAGAAGAGATCATATATAAATTTTATGTAATGAGAGCCTTGAGAAAGGAGGAGTTGAGTATATAATATGGTTAGAAATCTGGGTAATAAATTTAAGAGTATTGGTGTTTTTGCTTTAATGCAACTTTTACAACCAACAAAAATGTTTAACTAAAAGTATTAACACATTCTTATTTGAAAATTATACCTGATTATAACTTTACTTTGTAATAATATATTGCTCAGTATGAACTATCGTGAGTAGTCACATAAGTTTATTGCTACTATTGACAATAAATTATATTATTTAATATACTTCTAAACATAATGTTTAAAACTTTTAGATGCCATTTCACAATGATAGGATTTATGGTTTGGGAAACAATATACCTTTTCCATACAGCACAAAAAAAATTTTAAATCATTATAATATGTTCATGTGAATATAAAAGTCCTTTATTAATCAACAACCTAACAATAAAAGAAAATAACTTTCATTAATCACAGTGGATTACTTCAAAAAGGGCTTGCCTTTACTTTTATTTTGATTGCCTGGAATGTTAACACTGACATGGATTGGACGCTAAAATTATGTACTTTATTAACCGTAACATGACTAACCCAACTGCTTTACTAACCAGATAATTTAAATCTTTTATTTAAAATAAAACAAACATTTTCAGTGAAGAAAAAGATCAAAAAAGATGCAAAAATAAAAACCCTTTAAAAGTCTAATATATATATATATATAATTGATTTTTATTATGATGAGTTGAATGTCTCACCTACTATCATATTTGTAATTCCACACAAACAATCCTAGGAAATATTTTTCATATTATACCTGAATTTACAAATATCAAAGAGAATAAACTATGTCTAGGATACTGAAAATAGGCAAAAAGTGAAAGGTAAAAATAACTTCAAAAAAATTTTTGCTTGATTCATGGCACATGTTGTTTAAAGGACTTTAAATACAGTAATTCATCTGAAAAACCTACATGATAGATTCTGTACCACCCCATGCAGCTATAAATAGGATAATAAGTCAATGTACTTCATTCTACACCTACTAGAGCGGATGATGCCAGGCTGTAGAAATTGAGTAATCTGGCTTCCACTCTTCAAGCTAAACTAAAACACAACAATGAAGATAAATTTGAAACTTAAAATAGCTTCTTTTTAACTACATGTTTCTATTGACCAGAGCACCCTGTCCCAAATGTATTGCTATAGTTAGCCGAATGAATGTATTTATTCAACTTAATTTTATATACTATTTCATACTTAAAACTGTATTATAAAATTACACTACAAGGCTACTTTGTAAAAAATATGTATTGGTTTGTTCATTTATCCTTAGATGCCATGTACCCCACACACTTGCCTGGGTCAGCCTCCTCAAGAGCTTATGCAGCCCTTCAGGACCCATGCTCGGAAGACCCCAGTGCTCAGTTCAAGGTTCTATTGTTGTGCTCTTCAAATTCTTCGTCATTTTTTTTTAACAAAAGCCCTATATTTTTACTTCGGACCAGGTTTCAGACACTAAATTATTGATTCTGATCCTGAATTTAATATGTTATTAGAAAAAAAGTCATGCAAATGTGATCTAATTGCTTCTTTTATTCATACCAAATCAATCATGCTATCATAATAATAACTGAATAAAATTTTAGCCATTGTGGATATTGATTTGTAACATTCCTGAGAGGAGAACTTAAAATGTGAAAGCAGTTCTCACTCTGAAAAAGGAAAGTAAAATTATTTGAATAGCAAAGTTTTTTTTAAAAAATGACAAAAACTGATGATGCTAGGAATATGAATAATGTTCTCTGTATGTGAAATAGCAAGCAAAAGGTAAAGGGTATCTACTGGACACTGGGAAGTGTCAGCTAAAAATTGGAACAAGAAAATAAGGTTAGCATCAAAGATCACAGTAGCAAGATTAACACCTAAAGATGTCAGATGTAGATACACATAATTACTTAAGGATAAGAAGTGATGTCGTGGTTCACTGACTTTATATTATCTATAGCTAAAGAAAAGAATGCCTGCATTGGAATGGACACTGTCCTGCTAAGGATGCACAGGAAAAGGGGGAACCACCAAGGCCATCAATGTCTATGAATATCAGATCAGTATTTGAGCCTGAAAAACGGACTCTCCGTGTTAAGATTCTGAAGATTTCGTTCTGGACAATCACACAGAACTTCACCAGCATGCATTAGTGAAGTATTTCACTATGATAATGACAAATATTTAATAACTCTAAGATAAATTTTCAGAGCTTTATTTCAAAGAACAATATTTAATTTTGATTTGGCATTCCATGAGGTAAGAGAAAAGAAGGGAACAGAAGACAAGGAAATATGGAAAAAAGAGCTTACATGAACAGAAGCTATTTGTAGTTACTGAGACATTGACTTATGAAAGACAGTCTATTGTATCTTCTGAGTATGTTTTATTTTCTCACGTGAATTTAGAAGAGGATGGAAGTGTGTTCTGAATGTAGTATAAAATATTCTGATTCATCCGATACATGTATTTACACAGAGTAAAGAAAAGAACCTATAATTGATGGCAACTTTAGTCCACACATTTCAGAGACTGTTAGTCACCTCCTTAAACTCTAATAACACTTGGCGGATGCACCAATTGCAGTCTTGACTCAGTCTTTCACATGAGCTTTTGTCTTTGCTGTTCTGGTTGCTTCTCCACCTTTACGTCTCAATTTAAAAGTTTTCTCCTCAGAGCAGGGGTTTAGTCTTTCCCTTATCTAATGTAAATACCTGTCTTGATTACTTGTTTCTCTAGTTGCTAGGAAAAAATACTTGATGCCTAAAATGAAGGAAGGAAAGGTTTATTTAGCTTACACTTTGTGAAGGTTTCCGTCCATACTTAGGGGGCTCCAAGGTAGGGTGGCATGGCAGAGGGTAGGTGTTCCTGGCTACGGCAGGTACCAAAGGCATCAAGAGGAAAAAAAAAAAAAGGAAGAGCATGCCTCCTTCCCTCCTTTATATTGTAGGCTGACTGCCTGCCCAAGTACCATTTATCTCGTTTCATCTCTGACACTTTATTCTACAAAGATTTTTAGCATATGTCGTTATTTTTATGTGGGAATTTATTTCTACTTATTTTATTTGTGTTTGGTCTATGTACCCAAACAGAGCTCCATCTACTTAAAGGAGAGAGGCAATGTCATTTCTGTTCATTGTTACATTGCAAGTACTTAATCTATAGTTTATCATGTATTAGGTGTTATGTATTTGAAAAAAATAAATCATTAATTATTACAGTTCTTGTATAACATCTACCTTTTGCTGAAATGTTTATTAACATTAAAAATGGCCATGTAAATGGTCATCACTCATAAGAAAAAGACACTTGTCATTTGTGAAGGCAGAGCCCCAATTTTTCCTTTAACAAAGCCAAGTTGAAACTTTACATCATAAGATCCTATTGAAGTAACAAAGATGAATAAAGAAAAATGTAGTTGAAGAAAGCATTGGTGCAGGAGACACCAAAATTGCATTCTGAAAAGTAAACAGCTCTTAGCTGAACAACCACCACTGAGTCACCTCCAAATATTCACTTATCAGCTTAATATCTGGCTTTAGAAAGACCAGAGATCTAATATGTAAAAGTAAGAGTATCGTCTGTATAAATTTCTTCAAAGGCAAAAAACCAAAAGTCTGCTAACAGGTGCTTTAGGAGAACAAGGGAATACATGTGACAAATATACAAGGAAGCATAGTATCTCTGAGTTATCAACAAAGTCTGAATGTTGACTACAATATGAGAGAGCACGGGGGGAATAACCACAAGTACCGGAAAGGAACACAATGTGTTTCTCAAATTCTCCTTCTTTAAAATTGTACCTAGATCTATGCCATGTTGGAACGTAAGGCGCTGGGAAACCAAGCAGCCAGCTTGCCCAGGTAAGTGGCTGTGAGCCTACCAGCAAACGGGCTGAGAATCAAATATCCATTCTCTCCCCACCACCCCCATTAGCAAGTGGGAATCAGAGATCTGAGCATCTCTTGCGAAGTTGACTATATGCAATATAGCAAATAAGGGGGATTTCCTTCTACCATCTTTTTGAAGGCAAATATTTTTATCACTGTTTTGCTTTGTTCTGATTAATGATATTACTCTATTCAATATTCTGTTTTGATAAGTTCTATAATGTTCTGTATTTCCTTTGATTCTGATATACCTCATGGAAAGAACAACAATTGTGAAGAAAACAAAATATACTATGGAACCTATTACTGCTATCCCAGTAACCAGCTATGAAGTTCTGTACCAATTTCACTACATTGTCTCAATTAGCTTTGTTCCATCTTGTTCTGTTGTATTTACTAGCTTCAAAATAAAAAATAAATAAATAAAAATTAAAAAAATAAAATTTACCTAATCAATTTCAGAAAAATCTTAAGATTTTGACAAGGTCATTGTTTAAGAAATATTATTACTATTTTTATTTTTATGAACCTCTAAAATACCTAACCTCACCCCTCCAAAAAAAAGACCTGGAGAGTTATCCAGAATGAATATATACATAATCTCAAGAATGGTGTAAATTAGCAAAAACTATTTCTTCACTGAATAATGTAGCTTACAAAGCATATTTACAAATCCCTTTACAAAACTATGGAAAGGACAAATAAAACATGCAACTAAGAATCATTTAAAACAGATACAGTATTTGAAGACACAAGTAAAGACAAATCTTTGCTATGGATAGTAAGGAAAACTATTAAATATATAATAGAATAAAAATCCGCTGTTCCTACTAAACTGTTTATAGATCCTTGGAGAAGCAACTTAAAAAAAGATACCTAACTAATTTTCACACTTGTATGATTTTCCTAAGTGTTGATAAGCATTCTCTAAGACAACAAACATAGGGAGAATATTCCAGACAGGGAAAACCCTAGACGTAAAGATGAAGTGCCCCAAATTACTGAACATGCATGAACATGATTAGCATATATACATGGAGAAGTATCAGGAAGAAAATAATGGCAGACATTGCATCCAACTGGACCCAGTATGCCAAAATCATGAAAATACTATCACTGTTTTTATGGCAGCAAGGAATTCCCTGTTGGACTTTGAATTGGAGAAAAGCTGACTATGCATTTGTCCTTAGGAATGTTATGCTAGATTTGTAACAGCAGGCAAGCTATTGAGGACGCAGTATCCAGTATGGAAAGTGCAACTGCTAAAAACACCGGGAGGGGCCAGAGACAGAGCCTGGAAAGAGGAAAGAATTAAAGGAAGACCATTTTATCTTTTCTTATGGTATTTCTGAAATGATATTTTGTTTGATTATTAGAGGATCTTCAGAGCCTGAAAAATGGGCCATTTTAGTAGAACTGCACAGACACAAAACAAATGAAAGAGGGTTGGGAAGTAAATGAATGTTGAGAAGGTGAAGAACGCAAGTGTAGTTATGCTTTGTAAAAGCCTGTCACCTTAACACTTTCTTTCCATTTCTCGGTATCTATCATACAAGGCGTATGTGGGGAGAAAGGACAAGCAAAAAAAGAATAGAAAAAAAGTGGAACAAAGTTTAACCTTCCTTGTCCTTTGCTTCCAGGATGCCACAACCTTCCAGAATGAGCAACCTTCCTCTTTCACACCCTCCTACCATCTTGTTTCAGCCTCAGAGAGAGCTGACCATGGACTGAAAACCCTGAAACTGTAAGCCAAACAAAACAAAACAAACTTCTCTTGCTTTAAATTGTATCAGGTGTCTGTCTGTCTATCTCTTTGTTTTAATACAGGTTTCACTGAAGAATTCCAATTCAGACTGGCCTCGAACTCACTACCCAGGCTGTCCTCAAACTTGCAGTTACTCTTCTGCCTCTAGTCCCATTCTAGGATTACAGGCATGGACCACCACAGTAGGCTCTGCTATCAGGTTTTGTTATCCCAGCATTAGGAAAGCAGACTAATACAGATGTGAGACACAGGGAAGCTAACTATAACCTGAGTCACATGCAATTTATTTATTTATTTATTTATTTGTTTTCACATGCAATTTAATAAAGTTTCTAAGTACACAGTTACCTATCCTTATCTTTGTTTTGAAAGGAAAATAAATTTGACTTACTGTGTTAATTAATCTTCAGTAATTGTATTAAGCAGTGGTGGAATATTTTCTAAAACTTCGCATCAATGGCAGCAAATGAGTGTAGCACTTCCCAAAGTGATCTCACCACAACAGATGAAAAGAAAATTGCTCTTCCATGGTTTCTTCATATGTAGCTGGGACTGGAAATCTCACAGAGAGTACTCTTTCTTCTCAGTTCTCATCAATAGGATTTTCTTTGGATGAATACTAAGGCTACAATTTTCTATAGCTAGTCTTTTCCACATATCTCTGATTTTTAACAGTATTATTTTTCCTGGAATTTGAGAACCTAAATAGGCAGCTGTTGAAAAGTTAGAAAAATGGACCAGTTTTCCACTTTACAGATACTGCAGTTATAATAAATAAGGAAATTAACATGGAATGAAGTGGGTTTTTATTTTCCACATGCAAGACTAATAAGGAGATTTCTAGTCTTTTAGCTAGGGGAATTTTTAAAACAAGTAAATATAGTGCCATTTTATCATAGCTGTTGCTATTATTGTTGTTGCCTTAATTTCCTCAGTGAAGTGCATTTGATTCATTTCATGTTAAATTGCAACTATTACAAATCTTTCTTTGGATCTGTGTTCCATTTATTTACTGCATTTATTTTTTATGTGTGTATCTACTAATGCAATAGACATAAGTCCTAGGTAGCCATGAAAATTAAATTTCAATTAAATAAAATTAAAAATTTAGTCCCCCATCACCCTAGTCACGTTTTGTCCATATGTGAAAGTCACAACCACAAATGAATATTTTCATCACTGCAGGCAGCTCTGTATTTCAACACTAGCATTTAAATTCCATGAAACAGGAATATTTCTTTGCTTAAAAAAGTAAAACCACAGCAAAAAATAAAAGAAAGAAATCCTTGACATTTTCTTTGTTCTTAATAAACGCTTGTTGGATACATGAATAAATAAATTCTTGCTCTTGGCTTACAGTCATTTAAAGTAAATATAATCTCTGATAGTATGAGAGATACTATGAAAAAACAGAGCAATATTCAATTACTGACCAATATATTCCGTGAGACTATGGAACAAGAGAAGACTCCTATAAATACTTTCTTCACTTGGTGTACAGGACATGAAAATGCCAATTTTATTAAACTTTACCAGTTGCATCTCTGAATTTGTCACATCTGTCCCTTCAACCAATTAATATTGGATTGCCCCAAATTTATTTTTTCGTTGTCTTGGTTTACACTTCTTTGATGATTTGTTTTGTTTCATCAAGAACTCATGCGTTTCTATGGTCAGGTCTGAGCTTTATTCTGAAATCCAGACTTCTGTATCCAACTAGGGTACTAGTTATCTCCACCTGACTGCACAGAAGATTTTCAAAGTCATCATCTCCCAAATAAACCTGAATTTCTTCCCCAAATGAACTGCTCTTATATATTGTCCCATTTTAACTTGTTATTTAATCCATCTGCCCATGACACTTGGCTTTATCCAGAATGTTTTTCTCATCAATAGAGAAATTTCTCTCAGAAATAGCTACACTCCAAATATCTAAACACTTTTTTTTCTTGTTGTCATTATTTTTTTTCAATTTAAAACCTTCACACTGTGCCACATCTCTAGCCCTTTTTTTTCATTTTTATAAAATTCCGACACAGGGTTCTCCTAAGTCCCTGAGTTACCCATGTTGGGCTTGAACTTTCAGTACCCTGGGGCTTTATATTACAGGTGTACACCAAGATGCCCACCTTACTGTTACTGCTCTTAAGCTCCATTTTTTTCCTCTTTAAAAACAGTATTTCCATTCAGTTGTCCCTAGTCTCTTTTTTAAGTTTCAGTAACAGATTTATTAAGATGTAATTTATACAATATGAAATTCAAACTTTTAAAGTGTGCAGTTCAGTACTTTTTCGTGCACCACAAAGTTGCATAATGTTACTAAAATCTAAACTTAGACTCTTTTATTTATTTATTTTATATTTTAAGGAGACAAACAATAAAAACAATGATATAGAATTTCAAATCAATCTGATAGGGAATTAACAATCATTATAATATTGTATATTGTTACTTTCAAAGTAGTTTCTCAGATTACACAATATAGGCCTGAAAAATTGATCAAACAATAGAAGTAAAACTGTTCTTTTCAATGGACTAAAATAAATCATTAGTATAAGTATCTTAGTTAACTTTTATATTATATTTTTTTTCTTTTCCTTTCCTTCTTTTTTCCTTTCACTTATCCCAGCTGTTCTTTCCTTGAGCATTTTCTTCTCATTTCTAATGTACATTTTGGATCTTATTTACTCTTTCAGTTTATTACACTAGGGAGGCAATGTGGTTTACACATACAGTCTGCTTTATTTCACTTTATAAGTGTGGTCTCTAGTTGCATCCATTTACCTATAAAAGCTGCAAGTTTATCTTTCTTTATAGTTGGGTAGCACCACTACATAAAAAGACCATATCACTTTTATCCATTCCTCAGATGATGGACATTTGAGTTGTTTCCAAGATTTAGCAATTACAAATTGTGCTGCTATACATATGGGTGCACATATATTGCTGTGTTATGATGTATTCAGTTCTTCTGGAAAAATATGCAGAAGGGAAATAGGTGGGTCAAATAGGATCTCTAATTCTACTTTTTTGAGGAATCTCCACACTGATTTCTACAGTTGTTATATCAGTCCTCACTCCCATCAACAGTGCAGAAGGGTTTCTTTTTCCCCACAGCCCCCAACAGCATTTGTTGTTGATTGATTTCTTGATGGTAGTCATCCCTCTGGGGTGACATGGACTCTCAGCATTGCTTTAACTTGCACTTCTTCAATGACCAGTGATGCTGAACATTTTTTCATATATTTGCTTGCCATTTGTATTTTTTCATCTGAGAAGACTGTATTTGTCTCAGATGCCCATTTTTGGATTGGGTCTTTGAATTTGGGAGGTCTAATTTGTTTTTAATTCTTTGTATGTTCTAGATAGATGTCCTGTGTCAGACTCTTTCATCACCAGAAAGAATCTATCATTTAGTAGTCACATACTGGATCATCCCCTCTTCAAGGCTATGGCAGCTATTAACTGAGTTTGATTTTCTATGAGTTTCCCTGTTCCATGAATTTCATTATAAATGCAATCCCTTCAATTCCTAGTTTTAGAGAATTCTTGTGATGAATGGATGTTCATCTTTTCATAAGTTTTTTCTGCATCCAGTAAAATGATAAAGCACTTTCTCCTTATTCTGCTCACATAGTGTATTACATCAATATATTTTTAGGTGATAAAGTAACTTTAAATTCCTTTAAAAATCTCATTTAGTTCAGTGTCTAATATAGTTAATTTACAGTGTTTTTCAAGTCCCCTATTTCCCAGATAATATGCTATTAGTCCTGTCATTATTGAATGTGGGTTACTAAGGGCTTCCATTATTTTGCTGAATATCTATGCCTCCATTCAACTTTTATTTTCCTGTTTTTATGTCGTCTTTTGCCTTTTCTTTTTGTAACTTAGATTATTTTCCAGTATATCATTTTAATTCCTTTGTTGTTTCTTTTTCTGTATTTTGTGTTATTTCCTTAATAGTAGCCTTGGAGATTGTAAACTAAATGTCTAAAGTAATCTAAGTTGAATTAATAACAATTTAAGTTTAATAGTGAATAAAATCTATTCAATTTACAATTCTTTCCATACATCAGGCATGCAATTTGTATCATGTAAATGATGTCTTTATGTATCTAAGCTCACGAGCACATACATGTACTTCTCTTAAATGGAACAGGAAAAACAGAAAAATAGTTTTAAATTGTTCATTACATTCAGTTACATAATTATCTTTAGGAATATTCTCTATTTCTTTATGATTTAAACTTCTTTCTAATGTCTTTACTTTGGGGTAAAAGAGTATCTTCAGTGTTTCTTAAGGGCATATCTACTAGTAACAAAGTCTCTCGGTATTTGTTTATCTGAGAATGCCTTAATTTCGCCTTTAGGTAGATAGTATTATGAGTACAGCAATGTTGATTAACGGATTTTTTTCTTCAGTAATTTGACAATGTCAAGTATTGCTTTTGGCCTAATGATTACCTGTTTATGAACTGAAGATATTTATACATGATATATACGTGATCCTTTCATGGTTTTGAAACTTTCTTTAGTTTAAGTGTGGCTTTGAAGTTTTCCTTTAATTTGATAAATTTTGCTGAAATTTTAGATTAACATTTTGGATTGGAAATTTTCTATCACTTTTAAATATTGTTACTTTTTCTTCTCTTCTAATAGGATTTCCATATGTGAATGTTAGTGTGCTTAATATTTCTTACAATTGCATGAGTTAATATTGAGTTTTTTCTTTTTTCTGCCTTCTATTGCTTAGAATAGTTGAAATTAAATATATCAACTACTATAAAATTTATTTATTCTTCTGAAAGATCAAACTTGGTAAAATTTATCATATTTTCATTTCATTTATTTTTTGAAACCAAAATGACTGTGTAGCTTTTTAAAAAAAAATATGTAGCTCTTTGTCTATATTCTTTTCATGAGCTATATATATACTATATGTCCCTGTTTCCTTCTATGGACCATGACTTTTAATAGAAAACTTAAAATTTTAAATATTATGGCATGGTAACTTTAAAGATTGGAGAGTTTTTCACTCTCTAAGATACATGGGTGTGTGAGTGTGTGTGTGTGTGTGTGCATATATGGGAGAGACTGTATATATGTGCGTGTTGCTATTTAATACTATTACTATTTTTGGTTGAGTGATCCAGTAAGATTGTTTCTTTAAAGTTTGTATTCTTTGTCTTTTGAATCTGCTAAAGTCCCTGCTCAAAGAGCTTAATTGTCAGGTTGTGATTATACAGTGACTTCTAACTGCCTTAGACCAGAACATCTCCTACCCTTTACTCAAAGGCTTGGAATTGCAGGAGGAGGAGTGGGTTAAGTCCCTACATTCTAGTGCACTTTGTAACTTCTTCATCTCCTGCTTCTGTGGGGTTTCAGGGCTACATTAGGGTGAAAGATTATGGGCTTCTCAGGTCCCTTTCTCCATATATATTCAACAGTTCAGCACTTGTGCATAGTCAATTAGATTTTTCAGAAACATAAGTTTTTAAGAACTTTATCATATGAGTCCAGTTTTTCCTTTTAAGTGTTTTGCCCAGCTTCTAGTTTCCCTATTTATTGTGTCAATAGCACTAACATTACAACATAGTCATTTGTGTTTTTTTCCAACAAATGCCCTGGGAATAGTCCAGTCTATGTAGAGCAAGCAGCGTCAAATCAAATGAAGACAGGAATTGATATAAAATTGATATAAAAGCCCCATAGTAGCAATGTAGTAGAGCTTTGGGAGAATTTCCAATTCCATTATGTTCTATCCAGTTGTTCCCAGGCTGCTTTCCACAATCAGAAAACTGCTAGACTGTTGGTTTTTAAGTTGAGTGTGAAGGTACAGAAAAAGGCATGAAATAATGCAAATTAAAATACCTATCAGAAAACTCAATGTGCTTATTGATATTTAGACATTTTTCTTATAAATATTCCTTCAATTCTGGGGAATCTCTAGCTAATTTCCAGAATTCTGTGAATGTTCATTATATAATTTGTGCCACTGCACTTGTTGCTATTATAGAGGAGCAGATTTTAAGGGATCTTTACTATGCTGGTGAGGAGCAGTTTTTCCAGTTTCTTCTTAACTCAGAAGTCAGAGTGTGCTACATTTTACCAAACTCTAGCATGGCTCTTTATGTCACTAAAGGTAAAAGTTATATAACCCTTAGATTAGTAGAAAATACAGCACATCAAGGCTTTTGCTTAATGATCATGTTACTTTTCTATTTTGTTTCCTGCCATTTGTCTAACTTCTGCATCACCGACATCCTGGTGTTCAGCAAATATTCCTGCTCTTTATATAGACATTATGTCCATGTGTGTAAATCCTCATTTTAGCATCAGTACAGTATCACATGAGAGACACACATGTACACTTGCCCATTTTACTTAATCATTAAGTAAACTGTCTTCCTAATAAGACTTCCTCCTTCACTTTTTCATTACAAATGGACAGGCAGAAACAATGTAGGCCAACGACAGTCAAGGAACAGATCAGAGAGAGACAAGTCCCTATTTGAGGGGTCTGAAAAACACTAGTTCCCAGTAAAAGGAGCCAGGAATAAGAACTCCTGGGCTTTCAGCTCTGAAGTCTGCTATCACCTCAGGGTAGCTGTCTATCCTCTCTTTTTCCCCAAATAAACCATCCTTTGTTATACTAAACTTTTCCTATTTTTAGTTCTTTTCTGGTGCCAGGATCTCTGGGAGCTGCGTTTTCAGCAGAACAGTGGTGTGGTGTGACACAACATGGTGAGCTTTCTACGCCTGGATGTAACCGTATCAAAAAGATACATTAAATGGCTAGATAACACATAGAAAAACCCATAGATTGGATGGAGATACATGAGGGAATAGATTTTACCAGCACAAAGGAAACTATCTATTTAAAGATTTTGACATGAAACATAATTGGATTACCTAATGAAATGAAATAAAGTATAATAAAAGATCAGAAAACAAATAGGAGAATAATACAGGTAGATTTAGAGAAAAAGGCACAATGAGATCATGTGTACTTCAAAATTATGTGGTTTTGAACCAGAAATTTCACCTGTGAAATATAAATCATATGCCTACCTTCTACTTTTTGATAGGTTTGCTATCAAAATTAAATGAATTTTTAAAATTAGAGTAGATAAATATAAAGTAATATGAAAGTAATACTTATTTCAGTATCTAACTGAGAAGTTCTAGGCTATACTACACAATCCTTGATTCAACTAAGTAACAACTGGCCAAATTACCAAACTTTCATGCAACTAAGTTACTTCATCTCTAAAAAGACACAATAAAAACCACTTTAGTAGATCCATGTGAAGATTAAGGGCTGCCATGAGTACAGAACAATGCCAGATAATACCACAACTTGAGCTATTAGTATTACTGAGCAATTATTAATATTAATAATGCTATTATTATTATTGAAACTGGATATATAACTGGAGTTTGAGAACTTGACCTAGGTCAGACAAAAAAAAAAAAAATCCCACAACACCAACATTTAAAGCACTTAGAAAATAAGATGCAAATTAGTACAGGAAAGAGAATCTAAAGAGGTAGCAGAAGAAAATACAGTGTCCGAAACGCTCACGATTAGAGTGTTGTAAAGGCAATTTGCACTTCCAGGAAGAAGGGAGTGCAGCCAAAACTGCTGAGAGATGAAAATGGAAAATGCTCTGGGTACAGAGATCTGCAGTCATTCACAAAAGAGAGAATCTGTGCCAAAGCCACCTTGGAGGGAGAGAAGTGGGCGAAGACAAAAAGGTTAGAGTGATTTTAATTAAAGAAGCCTTGAGAAGATGGACTGTGAATGGAAAGGGGGTTCTAACCTAAGATCAGCTAGGGAAAGAGAGACAGCGCTAATGCTTTGTTTGTTTGTATTTCTTGTTGAAGGTTAAATAGTTGAATGCTGGTAATGTAGATGAGGAGGCTGGGGAGGGCTGAGAAAGAGACTGAAAGAACAAATATCACAGACAAAAGATGACTATTGGATCAGCACTCCAGATCTTCATTAAGGACAACTGACAATAGATACCTGAAGAGCAGGAGGAGGAGAATGGTCTTGATTATACTAGAAATGAGTAGGAAAAACTAAAATCACAAATCTACAGTCCATTGACCCTCACCACAAGGGTCAAGCATGTACAATGGGAAGAGAAGAATAGTCATTTCAATAAATAGAGTAAGAAAAGCCTGGGTACTCATGTGTAGAAGAATAAAACTGGGCCTTTTATAATAACCCTTTACATGAAATAGCTAATTTTAATTGTGAGAGCTAATCTTAATTGTTTACTGGATTAAAAGACAACCAGAGAGGTGACTAAATCAATGAGGTACTGTACTGTTCAGTGTATGAATCCAAGGATGTGTATGGTCAAATGTGAGGCAGGCCCATTTGGAAAAGGAGGGTCACTGGAGAGGAGCCTTCACTTTATTTTATTTTATTTTATTTTTTATTTAAAGAGAAAAAAAACATGTAAAGGATAGAGATAACACAGAATTTCAAAAAAAGATAAACAATAAGAAATCACTAGTTGATACTGTCCTCTTAGAAATAGTTGTTCAAGTTACAAAATTAAAGCTTACAAGGTAGATATTCAAATAGTGAGAGTTTAAACAGCTACGCATGCATGAGTCTCTACATGTATTTCTATCCTTTCTGTATTAGAGGGAAAAACAAAACATAGCAAGACAGAACAAAACAAATTCCTATAAAAATCTGAAACCAAAAAGTCATATAAAACCACAATACAAGGTGATCTACAATGATTATTGTGTTGTCTTTTATTATCTTCAATAGAATTGCCTATATCATCAGGTGTAATTGAATATAGCAGTATAATTGACTATAGCAGTACATAAAAATATTAGTAAAAATAAAACATTGTAGACAGTATAAAACTTCAAAGGCAGATAATAATCAAACCAGAGTGGATATTTTAGTGAATCTTGTCATCTTCAGTGTGGTTGCCTATCCTCTCAGACTTGATACTATCAATCATAACAGTTTTGAATAAAATCTATCAATACAAAACAGCGATCTAACAAACCAGATTCAATTATGATCAGTCATGGTAAAACAGTGTAGGTTATACAGAGCTTTAGATTAAGTTAATAATTAGGTTACCATACTATATCCTGCTATTTTTGGGATAACTGTCTGTGCCTTCAAATCTAGTACAAGTAGACAGACTGGAACAGAATATAAAACATCTAAGCAGAGTGGTGTGAGTAATGTGAGTTTTAAATCCTGGTACACTATTAATAATATAGTGTATCAAGGCCATCTATGTTAGAGATTCTAGCCATCCTTCTCTGCCTCATTTCTGCTATGCTATTTTTCTGCCTTTGTTTGTCTAGTTTTCTCCTTCATTCTACTGCCTGCCCTGTTCATTGAGGCCTTTCTGCCACTGTTCCTAAAATCCTGGTATTTTTTTTTTCTCTCTCTCTTGAATGTCCTTCAATATTCTTTGTAAGGTTGGATTGGTGGTCACAAATTCCCCCAGTTCCTCTTTGTCATGGAAGCATCTTGTTTCTCCATTAATTTCAAGTGACAGTTTTGCAGGGTACATCAATCTGGGCTGGAGGTTATTTTCTTTCAGGGCTTGGAATACTTCACTCCAAATTCTTCTTGATCTGATGGTCTGTGTTGAGAAGTCTGCCATGACCTTGGTGGGCTTTCCTTTATAGGTAATCTGTTTCTTTTCTCTGACAGCTTTTAATATTCTGTTTTTATATTGAATTTCTGGTATCTTGATTATTATATGTCTGGGTGTAGCTCTGTTTTGGTTGTAGGTGACTGGAGTTCTGTATGCCTCACATAGCCAAATGTCATTTTCTTTTCCCATACTTGGGAAGTTTTCCTTAATTATTTCTGTGAGTAGCCTTTGTAATTTGCCTGTTTGTATTCCTGCTTCTTCATTCACATTTCTTATTCTTAAATTATAGATTCTCTTGTCATCCTCTAGCCTTTGTATTGTTACTGACTATTTCCTTGTTATTTTTAAGAGATCTTTCCTTTCATGATCACATGTTGCAAACTTGTCTTCAAGTTTTGACAGTCTATCTTTAGTTTCTTTTAAGCAGTTTTGGCAGCTTTCAATGGAGTTTTTAATTTCCTGGTAATCTCTTTGAATCTACTTCATGTATTCTATATTTTCTTTATATTCTTTATCAAATGTTTCTCTCCTTTTTTTGTGTGTTCCTCCCTTCTTCTGTCTGTATCTTCCTGAGAGATGCTTAGCATTTCTTTTATTAATCTACTTATATCTTTCTTTACCTGATTTAATATTTCACTTCTGAGCTCATCTACAAGGTACTGAAGATATCTCTTACTGTCCACTGAAGCCATGTCTGATGTTGCATGTTTGCTGCCCTCAGTCTCTTTTGTTTTTCTTCTCCTGGATTAGTGTTCTCAGGGTTTTTGGTTGGGGGCTTTTTCTTGTTTTTCTCTCTTTTCAAGGTTTTGGTTTCTTCCATACAGGTGTATAGTGGAGGTCTCAGCCCCTTTCCTTGTTGGTTATGGTTCTTCTGAAGCACACTTGATGAGAGGTTTCTGACATCTCCTGTTTGCTCTTATCACTGAGGTGTAAGCAGGGGCTGCATATGCTGGTCCTTCCTCACCGGGCCAGTCAAACTTCAGGGGCCTTAACCAGGTTAGTGTGTGCTAGGCATAGGGAATCAATTTGGGATGGCTTATTGGGTCCCCACCAGGGGTGTGACCCAGTTCGAGCAAATCCCATGAATCTGTTCTGGGGAGGGAGCAACCAACTGAAGTCACTGTTGCCCGTAGTTCAGGCTTCTCCTGCCTGACTCCAATATGCTGCCCACTTGGTCGTGCCCTTCCCTTGCAAGGGGGTCTTATTCCCAGAATTGACTGTGGATTAATGAAGGTCCCCTTGCCAGCTCCGTTCTCCATTGGGCTCACCAACTCCTGACTTCAGCATGGCTGTGTATCCTGTGAGTGGCAGTGGGAACAAGTTTGAGTGGCTCTGCCAGCCAGTGCAAATTCAGGACGGCACGAATTCAGGCTGGCCCAAACTTGGCAGGTCACAGGAAAGCACCGTGTCCCATAATTTTAGCTGTTCCAGTTGTAGCCCCAAGACTGCGTGTTTGAGGAGCTTTCTTCATTCAAACCTCTTCCTGTGTCAAGAGGATCCATCTCCCTCTGGATCTCTCCAGGATGTTTTACTCTGGCATCTGAACTGTTTCTCCTGGGAGGCTTTGTATTTTGTTGCTCACTTATCGGCCATCTTTAGCTCCTCCCAAGAGGAGCCTTTAAAGGCTACTACATCTTTCACTAAGGCTCTCCCCCTGTGCTTTTCTTTCCTTCACTGTGAAGGGAGCTCGGTTATTTCATCTTACCCTTCTGCCATAATGTTCCTCCCTCACATCCAATTGACCATGGACTGAAACATCTGAAACCATGAGCCAATACAATTCTAAGAGAATCCAAAACTATATGCAATCATATTTCTCATGCTAAGAAAAACAAAAATGATAATAGTTACAGATATAGGAAAGACTATATTCAATGGAGCTAGCCACCAAGCAAAGAGCTATGTTCTTTCCATGCCTGTAATTTAGATATTAACCATGATGCCAAAGAGAGTGGAAATTTGCAATACCTCAGAATACATCAAGCAGTAGCTGACAGCCCCTAAAGAAGTTAGAATGCTAACAATTTTCTTCTACATGTAGCATCACCAGAATGTTACACACAATTTTTAAGACAAATTACTGCTCTACTCTGCTTTATTCTTTCAGCAACAACAAAGACATTGGCTTCCTAAATGACTCCTACAAGTGCATTTGTCATTAAATTTTTTAAAGTCAACAAATACTTACTAAGTAATGTATGTGAATAATGTACTTAGTGTTCCCTACTGAAAGCTGCTGAAAATGTTAAATTTGAAAATAAGTTTTCTATCTTTTATTACAAAGGAGTTGCTACATTTTACCTAATACCTTACTCCCAATAAACACTCAGGACACACTTGATAAAAGAGATACCATTTGCTGCCATTTGGATGGCCAATAGAGTGCCAAAAAATGTGAGGAGAATTAATAGCAATAATAAAACCAGTGTATATTTTGTTTTGGCTTTCATCATTTCTCACTATACTTCTAAGTTTTAGTTTTGATATGTTTTGATGATATGAAAAATTAAGGCTCCTCATACTTTAAAAAATTTTTGTATCTTCATGTATTTTGTTTTCATAGCTTTGTTTATTTGTATTTACTTTCTCATTTACAACAATGCACTGGTTTTAGAAATGTATCCTGTTTTGGCATTTTGAACAAGAAAACCTATATTCTTACTCTCACGATTTCCATTTACATGGTACTGAAGTCCAAGAGAAAGAAAACAGTCAAGAAAAAGTCATACAATAGGGAACAAAAAGAAGTGAAAATTTCTGTTTGTTGACAATGCCATCCTACATACAGAAAACCCTAAAGACAGCATCATAAAACTGCTAGAATTGGTAAATTCAGGAAATGTGACAGGTAATTAAATTAACATAAACAAATCAATAGCATTTCTATTCATTAACAGTGAACCATTCAAAAAGGCAATCAAAATGACCCTAAATACAGGACACCTTAGGAATAACTAAGGAGTTAAATACTCCAAATAGTGCAAAGAAATTGAGGATAATAGCACCAATAAATAGGAAATCATTCTTTGTTCATGAATTGGAGGAATAAATGTTAAAATATTCACACTATCCAAATCAACTTACAGATTCAGTGTAACTGCTACCAACTTTCCAAAATTCAGGGGAAAAAAGTCCTAAAATTCATATGAAACTACAAAATAGCCTAACTAGTCAAAGTTCTCTTGACCAAAGAAAAAAGCTGATGGCATCACATGACTAATTTAAATTACATTGTAAAGCTATAGAAACCAAAACAACACAAAATATGTACTAGGATAGAAACTGATCCATTAGCTAAGAAAAAGAGAGCACTTAGAAGTTCACAGGCAAATGGGCTTTCAACAAAAGTTCCAAAAGGACCTAATGGAAAAGAGCAAACTGTTTGAAAACCTGACTGTCTATATGCGCATCTAAATTTGACTCCTTACACAAGATTCATTTCAAATGGATTAACAAATTAAGCAGACAACTTTAACCTATACAACTATTAAATGAATACACAGGGAGAAACATACTCAACATTGGATGATGCTATGTTTTTTCGTTTTGTTTTGGTTTTTTTTTTTTTGGTACTGGTGATCAAACTCATGACCTCAAGTTTGCCAGGCAGGCATTTACCCTGCTGAGCCCAGATCTATGTTTTTTAGATATGAAACCAGAAGCCACAAAAGCAAAAATGCACAAATTGCACTGAACTAAAAAGCTTCAGCAGAGCAAGTTAAGCAGTTAACAGTGAAGACACAATTACAAAATGTGAGAAGATATTTGCAAATGATATACTACAAGGAACTTGTACCCAAAATATGTAAGAAAGTCAAACTATTCAAGCACAGTAGTTTTATTAACAAAAAAATAAGTAAAGGACATGAATAGACATTTCTCAAAGGAAGATATACAAATGACCATCAGATACATGAAAAATACTCAACATCAGTAATCATTGGGGGAAGTCAACTTAAAATACAGTGAAATATCCTCTCATACCTACTGAAATAGACCACTCAGAAAAACAACGATAGCATATTTTACCTAAGATGCTCATTCTAAAAAAGATGACAAGAATGCAGAGAGGAGGCTATAACAAGACAAGAGAAGATAAGGAAGAAGTAAAAGTAGATAATAGGGATGTAAATATGATCAAATATATTATATACAGTACTTTGAAACTCCCAAAAATGTGAAAATAGAGGGGAGGGTGGGAAAAGGGGAATGATGTGGAATGATTAAAGTAAGATATCTGCACATAGAAATCTGTCAACATGAAGTCATTAACCTGTATAACTAATATGCACTGATAAAAGGTGAAAATAGATGAATGATAACAAATGTTGATAAAAACATAGAGAAAAATGTAATTCTACTGGTAAGACTGTAAGTACAATCATTTGAGAAAACAGAATGAAAGTTGTTCAAAAAAATGAAAATGATCATAATAATGCATCACACCCACTTGAGTATATGCAAAAGAAGTGAAATCAAGATGGTGAAGAGATGTCTTCACTTCTGTATTTATTTTGATACAATAGGCAAGACACAAATCCACCTAAGTTTTCATTAATACATATATAGAGAGAATGGAAAACTACTAGGCTTAGAAGTTGATTAAAGCCTGAAATTTGTGACAACAAAATGAATTCCAGGAGACCTTGGAAAAAACCAAGCACAAACACAAATATCACATGATCTCACTTAGGTGTGGAATCTAAAGAGTTGATAGTATGTAAATAGAGAACAGCTTGGTGATTAACAGGCTGAAGTGTTAGAGGAGTGAGGAGGAAAGAGGGAAATGTTGATATAAGTGTAGTAAGTTTTACTTACACAGAAGGAAACTGTACATTAGTTCTGGTAACTACTGCAAGGTTACTCTAGTAGTAAGTAATGATTTGTAGGTTAAAAAGTACTAAAATAGTACGTTTTGAATGTTCTTACCATCAAAAAAAGTCTGTGAAGTAATGGATAGGACAATTGGGCCTATTTTCTTATTCCTCAATGTATGCATTGAAAAAGCATACATTTTGTGTTCAAAAAATTTCTACAGGTATTGTCAATTAAAACTTAAAAAAAAAAAAAGAATGAAAGAATGCCTTAAGGCCACTATTAAGAGACTGAGTGTCCAAACTGCACCTCCAAAGCCACTTACTTATCACAAATGCCAACATTCCAATTAAATAGTGAGGTTTTAGTTTAGGAAAAAAAATAACCCATGCATTAACATCTTTTGTCATAAAAGAAAAACACAAAAACAGAGCTTTCAGTGATACAAACACTTTTTATTAAAAGGTGACGGTTTGTGTTTGGTGTGCTTTTGCACAATTAAAGTGATCATTGCTATCATGTCCATCCTGAACATCTCTCAGACCTTGACTGTGTGACTTGGCCCACATGCTGACCAAGAGGGCTCTGGGTTCCTACTCCTTGTGGATCATTGTATGTTGGAGAAAGATATTTCAATGAGAAAGAAAGCACTGCAAATATTTTACTCAGGTAATTATTCTAAGAACCATAACATACACTGATCCATTTTGCATTGATGAGGGAAGTGAAAATACCTCCCTCTCCAAATTACTAGGAAGGAAATCCACAAGGATTGTCAATTTAGAGGGACCATTTGGTTCACTCAACAAATATCTACCAAGGGCTTACTAAGTACAACTCAGAGACTTCCAGTCTTACAGACTAGAGAGAGAATGTTTCTAAAGGGAAACTATACGCTGTAACATAGGCGATTTATATCCCTGCAGGTAATGTTTCACCAAGCAATTGCACATGCTCTTCAGGAACTCTGAAGAGGGAAAAATATTTTTAAAGATGTCAGTTCTATTATAAACTAAGTTCTTCTAGAGGAGCCTGTAATGAGTTGCCTCAACCTAGGCTATTAAAGATGGCACCCAGAACACATGGAGTATGTTAGGGTACTAAAAGTCTGAAGTTTATTCAGAGCACCAACTAGTGTAGATCTGGTTAGTATCCCTGCATTTGTTAGTAATTTGTAGCTGAGCCCATAGCTGTTCCCAAAGGCACTCATAAAAACCAAATTAATAAAAGTTATAGCAATTTAAAAATAAAAACTATTTTTATATAAATTTATATCTTGCCCCCAATATTTATATTAATGAGAAATAATTCTTGCAGCTACTATATAACAGGGATAAAACTAGTCTTAAGATAATGGGTTCACAAATCAACACACATTGTAAATTCTTAAGTAGCATAAGCCGTTACAAAATAATTTCATTCATTTTGGAAATTGCGTCTGGATCACTTTCATTTTCCCTTTGTCAAACAACTACTATCTTCCCTAGATCTCCTTCTCATCCTAATGTACTAGAAAACACAACTCTTACATATTACTAATTAAAGGATGGGAAATCTTATTGTATTAATTTTCCTTATTATAAAGGGTAAATAAAAGTATGCCAACTGACTGTTTATGGTATTTTCTCCACCCCAGCATAATGTCACTGATAGTAATATTTTTTGTTTGCACTACAAATTAATTTTTTGTTCCTTCTTTACTGTTTTTGGAGGGAAAGCATTTCAGTGTGAGAGAAATATCATCTTTGAAAATATCACCCAAATAATTTCTAGGATGTGTATAAGTAATGGCTTTCAAATATTCAAAATTCTGCTTCTTTTATTTTTAGTCTCAGTAAAAAGCACCATCACTAAGGCAGTTTGTCAAGACTACATTGTGAACATGTGTGTGTATGAGCACGTGTCTGGGGTCAAACCTAAACTCCTGTACCTGCTAAACGTGCGTTCCACCACTGAGCTATGCATCCAATCCCTCCATCTGAACTTCTAATTTATATTCTACGTTTTAATTTTACTTTATTTTTTGGATGTGTTTTCTATATATTTCTTGAATTTTTGTTTCTTCAACATTCTCATTATCAATAGTGAAGGAATCTCACCACAGATACCTGGTCTAGAATAGGCCTACACTTCCTGGTACGCCTGGGGAAAGGTAGGGTCTGATTTTACCAGCCCTAGGCTGGATAACAAATGAAGTGTCCAGTGTTAAGTGAAGGTAGGAAATGATAAATGCCCTCCTGAGGCTCATGAGGAAGACAGGAAAAAGAGAGACGCTACGCAGTCCAGGCAGTGGCATATAACATGCATTCTACTTAGATGGCATTCTTTTGGAGAGTGACAAATTTAAGTCAAATTTCTTCATGTTACTTAATGATATCATTGTGATTGTTATGCTAAAATGTGACCTAAAGTTTTCTCAGTGAGGCTTCATAATTGTAATCTGTTAACATTCTGCAGGAATTCAACTTCTAAAACAACCATGATAGATAAGAAAATAACAGTTCCCTGATCATATTGTATATTTCAAGGTGCTTGATATCTAATTAAAACAATTAATTTCCCAGATTTTCAACAGCTGAGGTCTGGAGACCAAAGCTAAAAAGGTAAATGAGGTAAAAGGACAGCCATTATTTTGGTTCTGACCCTCCAAGATCAAGAAGGAGCCAGGACACGAGGAAACCTTTACTAGGGAATCCTGCTGCTTTGAAAAGTCTCCCCACATCCTGAACACAGAGATTGTTGGACTCCCAAGAACAAGAGTCAACCAGGGTACATTATGCTGAAGGAAGGTTACACAGAAAGCCAACATGGCCAAACAGGACTGTGACCCATCCTGGTGGCTGACACTGACAGAAAAGCTGAGAGGCTCTCCATATGGTTCCAAAAGTAAAGCCTGAGGAGCCTTGACTGACCTTGATAGATGGCAAGAGGTTAATTTTGATTAACATAGGTCCTACTTTAACTTGGTCTTGAACATCCACAAAAATTTATAACCAAAACTATATTAAAATAATAATAATAATATAGGCTCACCATAAAAAAAGAGGCTGAAATAACTGACCTCTGCTGACAGTTTCTAGCTACAAATGGGTCTAGAAGCCAGCTGGTTATTAGTATTCTAATCCCTTACAAATAATGTCTGAAAGTAACTCCTTCCCCAGTCTGCCTTTCCATTCTGGTGCTCATGCTTTGGTTAGACATGCTTTAATCTCTTGGTAAAGTTTGTTCATTCTAGAGATTGCCAGACTGTCAGTGATCATGAAATGGTCCAACAATAAAAGTGTCAAGGATCTACTACCACCACACAAAGTCTACCCAAGAGGATATTTGTGTCATGCTTCATATAGCATGCTATATTTTTATCCCAGATAATTATGCAGCCCTGTGGGAAATATACTCCAAGGTCCAGGCAGTATAGCAAATGTCTCAGGACCCCTGAAAAATTCATGAGATTCATGGAAATTCACTACATTGTCTTCTGATTCTTCCTTCTATAGTGCCCAGTCACCTCTTTTTTTTGCTCACCTGTTTATTATGATGCTGATCTATCTATTTCAAAGATTTCTCACCAATAGGACTGAGACCATTTCATAGTGTTGTTAAGGACCATAACACTATGGTTCTCTTTCTTCAGTTCAGGACCCTCCCCACCGCCCCTGACAACCATCCTGTCTATTCAGCAGGAAGCAGTTAAGAAACAGATACACTGTCCATTTTCCTTATCTAACCATAGAGCCTGAGATGAAGGAATCTGACCACTAACATCCTGCTCTAAGCAGCACTTTAAATGCCTTCCCCCTGCTGTGCTTTTACACCTGCTGTGCTTTTATACCTGCTGTAGATATAACACCATGGGATGATAAGGGCCAATAAGCCCAGCTACACTAAATTCACAATCATTGTTCACTCTTGCTCTTGACAAGCAACAAGCACCTCCTTGTACATCATCAAGTCCGTCCTGAGTGAATATCTGCAAATTCCAAGTCCCTCTGGACTTTTTCCTGCCATACTCCCCTCTTTCGTGCCCATGACCCTATAAAAGACCTTTTAGTGAGCAGACAGTCTGGTCTCTAGTGCCAGAGTGGTCACTCTTAGGATTTTTTAATGAAATTAGTCTGTCCAGTTGAACTCGTAACCTTGCTTCATTTCTTTTTTGTCCTAACAAATGACTTCTGAAACAGCCTAAAATTTTCCTGATTCTATTGTTGATAATTCCTGTTTACTTCTGTAATACCACTTAAGCTTATCTGCTAAATAAGAGAATTTTGATGCTTTTTCTCTGATAAAAGTCTTCTCTATGATCCTCCTTTTCCTAGAGCAGATCTTTGAAGATACTGGCTGGCATCTAAAGTCTTTCAAGATATGCCACTCCAAACACAGCTGAAGGGTGCCAGAGGAGAGAGACTCCTTCTATCACCTTCCCATCAATGCTAGAACCCAAGTAAGTCACAACAGAGGAGGGCAGTCCCTCCCTTTTATGTCACCACAACTGAAATGAACTGCTTGGAACGGCCCAGAGACCAGAAGAAATGCCAATAGCACAATAGGGTCCCAAGTAAAGTCAAGAGGATGGACAGGCAAGATGAGTGGTGTCAAAAGTCCAAAGTAACAATAAAAATATGAGCCAATAGGTGACCAAGGCCTCCACAAGACTGCCAACCAGCTCGGGAAGCATCCAGGACTTAGTAACCAGCCTTTTTATTGCAACTATTTTTTTTCTTTTTCTTTTTCATATTCTGTTTTTTGTTCTTTTTCTTTCATTTTTTTGTTCATTTTTTCTTTCTATTTTTGATCTTTTATTCTCCCTTTTCTAAACAGTTGGGAAGAAGTCAGACCACAGACAACTAATACCATCCCCTAAACCCAAAGACCAAGTACAGATAACCGCTTAAGTACTCCTTTACTCTTTCTTTTCTACCCCTTTCTCTAGTTTCCCAAACCTTGCAGGATCATCCTTTGTCTTCCAGTGTTGCTTCAAATTCTTTGACAGTAATCTTCATATATATATATACATATATGACATTAAATTTGTCATATATATATGACATTAAATTTCCCTACCACAAGGTAAAAGCACTCTTCTAAGGGGAAACATTTGGCATACAAACATCTAATTTACAATTAGTTCTGTTATGTAACTATAGACTCTATTCCTGTGGTCTAAATTACAAAATCAATGGTCACCAGTTTGTCATTTTCTAAACTGTGTTTGATGCTATTGTTATTGCTAATTTTACTAGTTTAGCTAGGATTTTACATACGTCATAATCAATTATTCTCCCTTCTGTAACAATACTGGGAAGTTCTGTGGTAAAAAAACCTAACCAAAGTCCTATTTCAAAGGACCAGGGACTGAGTCAAAAAGATATCAACATCTCACTCAATTTATTCGGGAATGTAGGATCTTGTAACAGACACAAATCAAGAATCTCCTATACACAGAATACATCTCTAAAGAACAGACTTTTCCTAGAGAAGTGTTGATACTAGTGATATACCTACCTACCTACCACAAAAACCCACAAGGACCATCACAGAAAATAAACTAAAATTTTTTTTGAAATAGAAAATGTCAAGACAAAAAGGCAAGCTGCAACTTCAGACCTCCCACCTACCAGAAGTTCAGGAGACATTGACATAGAAGAAACAGAAACATGCACACCTGAAATTTCTAAAATGATAGCAGCCAAAGTAAAGAAGCAAATAAAATATAGAGGAAATCAGATCATAATTAATCTCTCAGGCAAGAAAAGAAGTGTAAACATTTATAAAGGAATTGCTCAGGGAATCTAGAGTACAGATAGATTAAAAATGATGATGATAGGAAGAAGATAAAAACTGAATGATCAATATATGAAAGAAATGCAATTCATGAAACAGTTTAAAACTTATTCAGGAAATTAATAATTATGTTGAAAACTGGTAAAACTGCTTGAAAGAAATTGAAGAAAGATTTTCAGACCCTGTAGACAGGGTCTTGGCTAGCCAACATGAAAAGAAAGATCTGAAAATAACAAAAGATCAGGATATAACAATTCAAAAACTGAAAAATGATGCAAAGAAAAATAATATAAGGATAACTGGTGTGAACAAAAAAAATCAGGATCCTAGAATTTCAGCATAAGAACTGAATATTAAAAGCTCTTAGAGAAATGAAATAGATCACCTATAAAGTAAAGCCCATCAGAATTATGGCAAACTTCTCATCACAAACCTTTGAGTCAAGAAGAGCCTGGAGTGATATCTCAAGTCCTGGAAAGAAAATTTTCAACTCATATTTATGTATTCTGCAAAACTATCTTTCAAAATTAATGGAGAAATAAGATACTTCCATTACAAACAACAACTGAAGAAATTCATGACCATCAAACCAGTGCTACAAAGGGTACTATAAGATATTCTAGACTGATACAAAATAACCACAGTTCCAAAAATAACAGCAGAAAGAAACCATGAGGTATAGCAAACAATAATCAGAGGGGAAAAGTAGGAAACCAACAATAGGAAATAATATGACAAAGACAAGTCAATACATATTAGTTATTTCCATCAATGTAAGTGGCCTCTATTCTCCAATCAAAACAAATAGACTGTCAATTAATCAAGAAACAAGATCCAATGGTATGCTGCATACATGAAACACATTTATTTAAAGTGTACTTCATAGACTAAGAATTAAAGGATGGAAAACAATACACCATGCAACAGGAACCCGGAAAAAAAGCAGGAGTAGATATTCTGTCTGCAGACAATGTGAACTTCAAAGCAACAATGATTAAAAACATAAAGAAGAGTGTTACATCTGTTAGGAGAAAAATTCAAGAGGAAGAGAATACAGTCTCAAATATATGCACCAAATAAGGGAGTGTCCAACTCTGTATGATAAAATATTAATAGACATGAAAATCAAATAGGCAATGACACAAGTGTAATGGGAGAACTTAGTACCTCATTGTCACAGACAGACAGATCAACCAGACCAAAAAAAAAAATTCAGCAAATAACAGAAATGAGCTAAATCTATGAACAAATGGACATAGTAGACACTTACAGAGTGTTCCACCCAACAATACAATATACATTCTTCTTAGCTACATAGGGGACATTCTCTAAAACAGATCATATACTAGTGCATAGAACATACTTAAGTAAATGCAAAGGAATTGAAATCATTCCATGAATATAATCTGACCATAGTGCAATAAGATTAGAAACAAATTACAAAAGAAGCTACAAAAACTCCATAAACACATGGAAATTAAATAACACACTCATGAACAACCAATATATTACAAACAAAATTAAAGAAGAAATTAAACAATATCTCTAATCGAAAGAAAATCCAAACACAATTTATTGGAACCTGTGGGATAAATGAAAGCAATCCTAAAATGGAAACTTACAGTGCTGAATTCTCACATCAGGAAACAATGAATAGAAATAAACAACCTAATATTGCACCTCAAGTTTCCACAAAAAAAAAAAAAAAAAAAAAAAAAAAAAAAAAAAAAAAAAAAAAAAAAAAAAAAAAAAAAAAAAAAAAAAAAAAAAAAAAAAAAAAAAAAAAAAAAAAAAAAAAAAAAAAAAAAAAAAAAAAAAAGAGCAAGCCAAGCCCAAAGCTCATACAAGGGAGGAAATCATAAAGATCAGAGCAAAAATTAACAAAATTGAGGCTAACAAAACAATGCAAAGTATCAACAAATCAAAAAGATCATTCTTTGAGAGTGTAAATAAACTTGATAACTCCTTAACTAACCTTATCCAGAAAGAAAGAAAGAAAGAAAGAAAGAAAGAAAGAAAGAAAGAAAGAAAGAAAGAAAGAAAGAAAAACACAAGTCATACAATAAAGAATGAAAAGTGTGAAACCACTACAGATCCTATGGAAATTCTGAATATCATCAATAGCTAGTTTGAAAATCTTCACTTGCATAGCATAGAAAATGCAGAAGAAAGGGACAGATTCCTAGAAACATATGAATTACCAAAGCTGAATCAAGAAGATGTAAAAATGTTGAATAATCCACTATCAGTTAATGAAGTTGAAAATCTAATTAAAACTATACCAACAAAGAAAATTGCTGGTCCTGATGGATTAACAGCTGAACTTTACAAGATACTTACAGAATATATAATGCTAACACACCTAAAACTCTTTAATGAAATTGAAAGTGAAGCAATTCTCCCTAATTTGTTCCTAGAGGCAAGTATCACCCTAGTACAAAAAAAAAAAAATAGAAAGGCTTAATTGAAAACAGAATGGTAGGCAAATCTCTCTAATGAATAAAGACACAAAACTCCTAAGTCCAATGCTAGCAAACAGAATGCAGCAAATAATCAAGAAGATTATACACCATGATCTAATGGTATTCATCCCAAAAATGATGGACAGATTCAACATACAGAAATCAAAAAATGCAATACAACATATTAACAGAGGAAAAGATAAAAACCACATGGTCATCTTGATAGATGCAGAAAAGTTTTTGATATAGTCCAACACTCATTCATGATAAAAACCCTACAGAAAATCGAAATAGATGGTCTTTACGTCAATTTGATAGAAGTCATCTATGACAAAGCAAGAGCCAACATCAAACTAAATGTTCAAAAACTCAAAACTTTCACTCTAAAATCAGGAACAAGACAAGGATGTTCACAATCATCACTCCTTTTCAATATAGTTCTGGAAACGTTAGCCAGCGCAATTAGACAAGAGACAGAAATAAAAGGAATAAGCATAGAAAAAGAAAAAGTTAAAGCATTATTATTCACAGATGACATGAAACTCTACAGAGAAGACCCCAAACACTCCACCAAAAGACTTCCAGAATTAAAAGCCAAATTTAGTAGCATAGTTGGTTACAAAGTCAACACTCAAAAATAAATAGCATTTATTTATTAGGGAAATAACACTTTTCAAAATACAATTCAGAAAAATGAAATACTTAGGAATCAATCAAACAAACAAAGGAAATAAAATATCTATACATTGAAAATTATAGTGCTCTGGAAAAAGAGATTGAAGAGGATGTCAGAAAAAGGAAAGATATTCTTTGATTTTGGACAGAAAGAACCAATATTTTGAAAATGGCCATACTCCCAAAACTTTCATAAAGATTTAATACAATCCTGATCAGAATAACATTAGAGTATATCATAGATCTAGGGAAAGCAATCTTAAAATTAATTTGCAATCAGAAGAGACCTAGAATAGCAACGGGAATCCTGTGAAACAAAGATAAGGCAGGAGGCATCACAATATGTGACTGGAAATTTCTACAAAGCTATTATGATAAAACTAGCATGGTACTTGCAAAAAAAAATGGACTCGAAGATCAGTGGAACAGATTACAGGATGCAGACACAACTACAAAGACACTCAGTCATATTCGATTTGACAAAGGGGTAAAACATGTTTACTGAAAGAAAGGTACCCTGTTTAAAATGGTGCTGGACAACTTGATTTTTCACATTCCAAAGACTAAAACTAGACCTATGTTTATCACCATGCACTAAAATAAGTCAAAATGGATCAAAGATCTGAATTTTAAAAGAGAAACACTAAATCTACTAGAAGAGAAAGTAGGTAGAAATCTTGAAGTTATAGGGATAGGCAGAGAGTTCATGAACAAAAATCAAATTGCACAGGAAATATTTCAAAGAATCAACTGGGATGTCACCTTATCAAAAAGCTTTTGTACAAAATGAAATCCTCGGCAGATTAAAGTGGGAAAAATTTTAGCCAACTGTACATCATACAAGGGGCTTAGATCTAGAATAATAAAGTATTGAAAAAATCAGACTCCTAAATTCAAAGACTCAATCAAAAAATGGGTATTTGAGATGAATACACACTTCTCAGATGAAATACAAATGGCAAATAAATATATGAAAAAATGTTCAACATCATTGGTCATTCAAGAAATGCAAGTTAAAACAATGCTGAAATTGCATCTCACCCCAGAAAGAATGGATATCATCAAAAAAGTCAACCAATAACAAATGCTGGGAGCTGTGGGGAAAAGGAACCCTTCTCCATTCTTGGTAGGAATGCAGGCTGATACAATTGTGGAAATCAGTGCAGAGATTCCTCAAAAAACTAGAATTAGAGGTCCCATTCAACCTAGCTATTCCCCTTCTGAGTAGTTTCCCAGAAGAATTAAAAACATCATACTATAGCAATATAAGTTCACCCATGCTTATAGCAGCACAATTTATAATAGCTAAATCTTGAAAACAACCCACTTGTTCATCAACTGAAGAATGGATATAAAAGATGTGATATTTTTATATAATGGAGTACTACTCTGCCATAAAGAAGTATACACTTGAGGCTTTTATAGATAATGGATGCAACTAGAGACCATACACTTAAGTGAAATAAATCAAATTTACATGTGTATATATCATACTGTCTCCCTAGTGTAAGAAACCGCAAAGTAATTAAGATCCAAAATGTACAATAAATATTGTGAAAAGGAAAGCAATTGTTCAAAAGAAAGAACAACAGGGATGAGTGAAAGGAGAAAAAATAAAAGAAAATATATATATACATATATATACATATACATTCTATACATATATATAGCAAAAGATAGCTAAGATAGTTATACTACTGCTTTAAGTTCACTGAAAACAAATGGTTTGTGCTTATAGTTTGATCAATTATGCATACCTACATCTTGTAAACTGAGCAACTACTTCAAAGATAGCAATAAGCAATATATTAACCATTGTTAATTGCCTATTATCTTGTTCTGAAATTCTGTATTATTTTCTTTTTCTCTTTAAAATAAAAGGGCATGCCAGTCCACAGTGACAACTTGATCTAGTGCCATTCTGAACTGTGTATCTTAACCACACTAAACTTCCATGCCATTCTCCTTCATATCTTTCTGTCTTTGTACTTGCTCATATTTCTGTACATAATGTTCATTTTATTTTTGTTCTTAAAAAAATTCAGTTCAAGTAATACTTCCACTGTGAGATTTCCTTGCCATTTCTGGAATATTTAGTCTCTCTATTTACTTCAGAAATTTTTACTTAGACAATCACAGATAATCTTAGAATTATACACAGCAAAATCCTAAAACAATTTTTTTCAGCTGTACTGAAATATTTTCTCTATTTCAAATCCAATTTTATGGCAAACCATGACTGTAATAAAATGCCTTTTAAAAACACAACCAGTAAAAGTAGTTTTCACTTACTCTGAGACCTAGTATAGAGTAATGCCAGCATAATCAAATCATACGTACTTACTATCCAACCCTTATGGGACAGCCTTATTCTACACATATGGTTAGAAACAACAATGCAGAAATAATTGTAAAGATTTCAGTAGTCCATTTAAGTAGTCAGTGCTTGCTCTGCGAAATTTTAACATATTTTAACTTTAAAGTTATCCTCTACTAAATAGATACATAGAAATATATCAAATACATTTTTTTTATTTTAATGTTGAATTATCTCAAATTTAAATCAAAAGAATTATAACTATTCTCATAAATCTGCAACTTTCAAAGAAGATAGCATATTAAAGATACTGAGAAACAGATAATGAATTTTCTTCCTTTTGTCTTTTTTCCTGTTTT
Organism: Hydrochoerus hydrochaeris; assembly: GCA_004027455.1. NCBI lineage: Eukaryota > Metazoa > Chordata > Mammalia > Rodentia > Hydrochaeridae > Hydrochoerus > Hydrochoerus hydrochaeris. Next base: position 179,010 of record PVLA01003463.1, read on the forward strand.
TCCTCCCTCAAAAAAAATAGTATATAGTGGCTATTATACTTTATAATATACTTATATAAAGGACAAAGAACATGGTATATATGTGAGGAAGAGAGGTAAGATTCAAGTAAACAGATCAAGCCCATAAAATATGCATAATTGTTAAAAATAAACAAAAATGAGAAAAGGGGTGCTTTGGGGACAAAGAGAGAGGTAATAAGAGAAAGGTGATCCTGAACTCATAATTGGGGAATCAGAGAAGTCTACTTAGAAACATAGGTATTAGGCCACTCTTATATCTGTAGTACATTTTCTTTTTATTTATTTATTTATTTTTTTCCACTATAGGAAAATAAAAATCATTCAACTCATTTTATTACATGACTCATAGTTGCAGATTTAAAATAGAGTAAGACAAAGAGAAAACATTAGTAACTGCCAAGAATATTAATATCTTATGATAGGCCACTTTGATGAAATCCTAGTAGATTTTGAGTTTTCATTTTGTTCTAAATCTGCTCCAAAATCTTAATTATGTGTGTTTTTCATATTAATGAAATATTTTTGCAATGAAATATTTTTATCTTAAATATTTGCCACTAAAAAGGAAAGTGGTGAGATAAGTTATAAATTTTGACACATGAAGTTTTTAACGTTGGAATATTTAGAAAGATTTATTAATGAGTAACAATATTCAAGACTTATGTATGTAAAGCTGGCCTTAAAAATGATTACAGACTATGTTTAAAGCAAAACAAAAATAATAGATTTACTAAGATACTGGACTTTTTCAGTATGATCATATCTCATACAAAGTATTATAATATAAATATTCAAATATTCAAATTGTTTTATTGGTTTTTTATTTGTATTTTAGACTTCATCTTTTTCCTTCTCTGCTCCAATACCGTGTTATAAAAAATAGGATTTTTCTCCCCCTGGCTTACACTTAATTCCATCAGTGTTTCTTACAAAAGTCTTTGTTATATAAGCTTGTAAACTGATACATTTGGGATTTTACCAGAAAACGATCCCCACCTGTTCACCCTTGCTTGCTCCTGCCTTTCTTGGTAGTCTTCTAAACTGCTGGTTCAGGTCTCCAGGTAGCTTTAAAAGACGGCTGTGATACAACCCCAGCTCACAGATCAAAGAGATTCACCTCATGTTTGCTTTCACTGAATTCAGGATGTAGAACTGTGAGGCTTTTACTGTAAAGGCAGAGAATCACTATAAATGAGGCTTTGCATCACACGCAGTAAAACACATCCAGTTTGTAGTCTCACAGACAGTCGTGGCTAAATCAGGGGACTCCATTTATGCCCTGGCGCTCCTCGCTCACAGCTTTTCTACTTGGCACGGACACCACAGCTCTGAACTCTATTTACAACAGTTGGGCCTCAACAGTTTGCTTATAACTCGCAGATTATGAAGGAAAAAAATCAGAAAGATTAAGTAAGCTACATAATTTATTTTTCCCTTGGTCTTCCAAGATATAATAATATTTGTTTCTCTCCTCAGTGTAAAATTTTTTATGTATCCCATCTGTATATGTTAACAAGAACATAAAGCCAATATAGAAATGAAATGCCTAGTTTTTTGAAAGCATGGTGGCAATCCTTAGCTCCTGAGGCTGTGTCACCACACAAAGAGTAGTACTGAGATCCATTTTTGCCCTTGCAAGAGAGACTTTAGGTAGAGGGTTAGTCAGTCATTTTATCCATTGTTCATCTCATCTGCTGTATTCCAATTGTTTCTATGTGTCTGGGGAACAAAGAATCTTAGCTGAGAAATCTGGGGGATACACAGTGATCTGCACAGTGGCTATCATAAAATGCCTGAACCAAACATTTTAACAGAGCAAAAAATAGAGCCAGACTTAGCCTCCACTCTAAAGAAAATAAGTTTTCTCTGTTTTACTCTTTACGTTTGTCTTTTCCCTAGGTAGAACTGTCCCCATGCCCCTCAGTGTTTCATCTGTTGCTATTTTACCATAGCATCAATTTTTGTACAAGTCATTTTCAATAATTTCTGTGGAGGACATAAGGAAGTGCGAGTGTGTTTAATGTTATTTCTTAAGTGTGTAAACCAAGAAGCCACATATTTTAAAATAAAAAGTCATATTTATTATAATCCTTCTGATGCTTAGGCCAGAACCTTGTAATTATTCTTGAATTTTCTTCTTTTATAACCATATAGAATCCACCAGAAAACCTGCTGATCTGTCAGCAAAATACATCCCCAGTCCTACCATCTCTCAAGGAGCCACCTGCCACAATTCTGCCCTCATCAATCCACCAACATCTGAGGAAGAACAGGTCTCCCAGATTCCATCTGTGCCCCGAGACAACCTACTCTCATTAGAGCACAGAAAAGCAAGTCAGGCCATGCCTCTGCTCAGAATCCTGCTACAGATTCCCACTCCCCTCAGAAGCAAACTTCACACCTCTCATAATGGGCAGTGCGGGTCTGAGCGATCTGAGTCATTCTGTGCATTGCTTATGAGAGAGACTCTGTCTCCCGCTAACCTCACTGCCCATCATGCTGACCTCCTTTCTTTGGGCACGCTCTCACCACACACCCTTCACACTGGCTGCAGTGCTTGTCATCCCAGAATAAAACCCTTGCTCCTGTCATCCTTACAGTGCCTTCTTCAACCTTCAAGCCCTGCTTGAAATGTCACCATCTCAAGGAAACAAATAGGAACAGCCCCATGAAAAATGCATCTGGTTCTGTTTCCCCTCTACTCATCTCCCTGCTTTACTTTTACTGATTAAATTTATGAAAAATGAATACAAGTACTGTTTTTTTTTTTTTACTGAGTATACAATACATGTAGTGCTTTACTAAGCAAATCATTTTATCTCCTTTCATAAACCCTGTGAGGTAGGTGATAATGTTCCTGGCTAATATAGAAACAGATATTTTAAAATCTGTAACTTGTTTAAGGTTGCAGAGTATGTAAATGGCAAAATCAGGATTGAAACTCATCTCCAAGCCGAAAGCTTGGATGTTGTCCACTGTAACAAGTTGAAAGTAGCAGCTTGTTTCACTCTATAGTTCTGCATAATCATGAGTCTCTGTTCAGGAGGAAAGGATTTCAGCTTTCTGGAGTGAGAGGCAGAAAGTAATTATCAAGACTTACACTCTTCCAGGGTATAATCTTAATTTAGAAAACAATTTGCAACATGACATTAGCCCATAATTTCTATAGATAAAGGCAAGGGAACAGAAGTAAATTTCAACTGTTATTCTTTTAATTTACTTCATCATATCCTCATTTTCATTTCTCCCCTAGGAATTATTTCTAAGTATCTCTACTGGTTGGCCCCTGTTTTCGACCCCCAACTGACATGAAACCCCAACTGTTTGTAAATTGTGAATGTTAAAGTTAAGTAGGTGATTTAAAAATATACACAGTCAAGCTTCTGGTGTTTTTTGGTTTTGGTTTTGTTTTTTAATCATGCAAACCAACCCACCAGCTCATCCTCAGCAATTCTCACTGATTCTTCTTGAACCCTGACCCCTAGAATAACAAGCAAATCCTGCTTAATGAAGCATGGGAGTCTTTTAACCACCCTTGCTCATGGTGCCAGTGGATGTATTTGCCTCTCTTTTACACATATCCTTATTTCAAGTTTGAATCTGTCATCCAGTGGGATGGGAATTTGTCCCCATCTGTGTCATACCTACTTCCATCTGTTTCTTACATGATAAACTTCCATGGGAGAAAGACCTGGTTGTAATTATATGCACTGACTCTTTATACAGAGCTTACAGGAGACATGAACTGAGTAGACTCTTAATATGTACATTCTGATAAAAATATCCTCGTCTACTCCCTGCTGAGGCACCCTCCACCCACACCCACACTTCGCTTTCTTTCTCATTTGACTGGTGAGTCATATCAGTGCTGGAAACTTACATTAAATGTTTCAATTCCAGTGTCTTGCTTTCTTTTTTGCTAGGATTTTCTTAACCTGAATAATCCTTGTAGCTGCAACTGTTCACATCTTGTGGTATAAGCATAGTGGAAGATATATAAGTAGTCAACAGACTTTGAGCATCTTAATGTACTAAATAATATTTTTTAGGTTTAAGCATCCATCATGCTTTAAAAATACTCCAGCGGATTGTCTTTCTAAATGGTGCCTTAAACAGCAGTTGTCCCTACCTCAGCAAGCTCAGGGAAGGGGTAATATATCCTTTGGGGTCAAGCTATGCTCCATTTTCCCCCCTTTGAGCCCTTTAACTGCAAATAACTTTTTATAAATGGATTTTCAAATTTCTCTTTAAATCAAAATTATTATTAAATTAAAGAAAACAAGAAAAGGTTTGCCATGTGAACAAAACATTCACTAAATGAATTCGCTAAACTACCTGTAGAGTAGCTTATTTAAATATGTAGGATTTTAAAAAATTTTTTCCTTCACAAAGATCCTCCTATAGACAAGGACTCCCAAACAATCAAGTTATTCTCAGAAGAGAACACACAATATTACTGGATGACAATGCATTACGTCCTAATCTGCTACAAATTTTCTACCTTGCTTTCATTTACTGATAATTTTCTCCATTACTTTAAACTATTATTGGATTATTTTAAAAGGTAGTTCAACAGAAACATTCTTTAAGGCTCTTTCTAAATGCAAGCCCTATTAGATTATTAGACCATTTGAAACAAAATGTGATTTTCAAAACTTTTATTTACATTTTTTATCATAAGGGCCCTGATTTATTATTTATTTTAAGAGGCATGTGGACTCACTTCCATTTTCACTGAAATTACAAAAAGGTGATATTTCTTGCTTCACATAAGGTGCTGACAACACACCCTCTTGACCGTTAATTGGATAACAGAACTCAGTGCCCTCGCCCACATTAATTCTCACGGAAAAACCACCACTTCCTTCCAAATTCACCCCATAAACTCCTAACATCAATTTCTCCAATCATTTCTCACTTTTTCTCCTCATGTTTTATAATTCTGAGGTTCTTCAAAAATCAAAATCAGCATTCTCTTGCTCTGTTTATAATCTCTTCTCCCAGGACTTCAAATTTTATCATGATGTCTCGTTTGTCTTTGTGAATGTGCCACAGTCAATCCACTTATCAATTTTTTGGTTTTCTCTCACTCTCAAGGACCAGTTTACCAAAGTCTCTTCGCAGTGCTACTCAGAAAAGAAATATGCTTGCAATTTTCAGCAGATGTGGCAAACTCACTGAGCACAAAACAACACTGCACTTCAGCATTCCAAATTTAAGATGTCAAACAGTTCCTCTCTGTGATGTCTCCCAAGCAATTACCGGCCAGCTATATTAGCAAGTATGCCTTTGAGAAATGTAAGGTTTGTACATGAAAATCAGTTCAAACGTTCATGTGAATCTTGGGGCTGCAGAACTTGTCACAAGATAAACAGAAACTAAACTCATAGTTTCAAGGTGCTCCTAGTCTACTGTTTGAGGTGGACAGAAGGAAGAAGGCATAACTGCTGCCCTGTGGAGATTTGGCCACTGTTAACACAGAGAATTCCCTCATGCCTCTTGTTTTCATGGAAATTTCCCTCCCTAGAGGGGACAAAACTGAGATAACATTCCCAGGCTCAGTCACTCCCCAGTCATACTTCCTTTGAGATAAGAGTGGGCACTTAGGGACAAGTAAGAAAGGAGTTGAATATGATCACTTTTGCCACTTTTTAGGATGTTTAGGATCACTCTGTACTGTTCTTTTCTTGCTTTCTTTGATAAGCACACAGGTCTAAATAGGACTGGTTTTTTCAGGCTGCTCTGCAGGAATCTGGCCTTCTGGTTGCACACGTGAAATAGCACGGGTCTGAGTAACACAGGCCCAGTGCTCCTCCCATGAGGTGTTAGAAAGGCTCATTATGACCACACAGCAGGCCACATTCTCCAATCTAGTCTTGTTAGGAATCAGATTGAGGTTCTGATCTCCATAAGTTTGCTTTTTAATGTCTAGTTTTTATTTGGATTGAGATTTCAAAGAGAAATAAAAGGATCTTATTACAATAGGTCCCATACAGCCAAGTACAGAGCAATCAGGCATGTCTTTCACTCAGTTAGGACTAGTGGAACAAAAGGACTGCAATTTGCGTTACACTCGCTGTATAATCTTAGGCACACGATATAACCTCTTAGTGCCTCAGTTTCCTCAGCATGAGGATCTACAGATTTCTAAGCACTGTTTTGGAATCTGGGGATACACAGTGAACCAACAGATAAAAACCTCTCCTTTATAGGGTTTTCATTGAATAAAAATGAAATAACCCTCTGACATAACCTCAGAATGAGGACTACAGGCACAGCATTATGAAATGTACTTGCGGCACTGCCTCAAGTGTGGTGAGCACTCAAGAGATGATGGCAGTGATGACGATGATCTTTACTTAAGGGCAGCAAGACTATTTTAAACTGAACAACTCTTGCTACTAATGCAACTCTTATTCTGTGATTGTCTCTGAGCTCCAGGTTATACCATGATGCAAGAATAATTTTCAGGTGAAAACATTTTACACCTTCCTTAGCAAATGCTGCACTCAGTTTCTTAGGGGGTATTGTTATTTAACCTATTATGCTGTGTCAGAAACAATCAGTTTCTGAGTTTGAAAGGACGGAGTTTTCATTTTGGTTTTGATTTGTTTTGCAATATTCAGACAAAAATGCTTTGTGTAGTGTATCATATTTTAACTGCATTTTAGTAGGCGATACTGAATTTTTTTTTCTCTTTTCCTCTTTGCGATGGTAGGCCACTGCTAAATGATTAAAATTCTCAAGTCAATAAGAATGTTGCCAACCAGAATTGGAACCTCTTTAAGAATATTTGAAACATTATCTCAGAGGCATAAGTAGGATAATTAGGGATTCCTGTCTCACATGTATGCTGGGTTGATTCTAAGACAGAAATAGCTACACAGAACACTCTTGTTCTTAGGCCACAGTTCCAGTGCAGCCAATCTAGACTTACTCTCAGACCAAACCTCTCTGCTAAGTCTTCTGTCACAAAGTCCTCTTATTTACATGTCATGCTGTTTATCTAATCTACTACCTTGGTTACTTGTTACAATTTGTCCCTTTGGGTCCTATCTGTGACTAAGCCACTTATCTCTTCCACATTAATACTTTATACATAAGAAATGATGAATTATTTTCACAGGTAATCAATATGAAACACAGCTCATTTCTTCCGTCATTCATGCAGCCATCATAAACATATGCCTGCTATTTACCAAATACTGCATTCTACAATTTTATCTTCATTTTAAAACAGAATGAAATGTACAGAGTTTAAATGTTACAGTATATAAAAGGTCATACAGTTAAGAAGTAGCAGAGTCATTAATCAAAATATTTTCCTTCTGGCCCAAAGTTTTTCAAACTATAGGCACTGGTATGTGGAATTTTACCAAAAATGCCCAAGTTATGTTTTAGATGCTGATGCAAATCACTTACTCCCAAGGTAAGATGGCAGTGTTAACCTAAAACTTTATGAGAGCTAACATTTTGCAACACGTTACATCCATTTGTGTTGTAAAGTTTAATGAAAATTACTCACATCAAATTTTAAAACAATTGCAAGCGTGAGGTTGTGAGTTCGAACCCAGGTACAAAAAAAAAAAAAATTAAAACAAGATGCTCTTAACCGAAATCTCATTTTTTTCTAAAAAGATTAAGTTCAACATGGAAGGACTTTCTCACCGAATTGCTTCTATTTTTATGATATAATAACAGGTGAATCTGAAAGTGTAGAAGTCTTAAGAGCAGCGGGAAATCTATTTATATCTTTGAAAAGAAAAGGATGGGAAGAAGCAAACCAGCTGGAGTAAACAGGATCCCTCTTTAGTTTTACTACTCAGAAGCCATATTTTCTGGCTTTGGGAGAATATGGCTTATTCAAGAAATTCAAAACTGTTGGACATAACATTTCTTAAAATTTACCTAGCATTTTACTGTGATGATGGTATTACAAGTGCACACGTATAAACAAAATTATGCTATGTACAATGTTATATCAACTATAGTTCATTCAAGCCAAGCAAGCAAACAAAAACACAAAAATTTAAAGTCACTGTTTTATAAGGTCGGGATGAATTGGTATTTCACTGTATAAGAAAAGAATAGTTTATAAATGGAAGCAGCCTTGTGAATATTTATATCAAACCATCATTAAAGTAAAGCACTTGTAAATAAAAGATTTAGGATTACGTCTGTAAGCTTTTCATGACTAGTTGTAAGTGGTTGTCATATGGCTATTGGTCATTATTACTATAGAAATTCAAGTCTCAGCAGACTTACATGCAGGAACCCAATGATCTGCAAAAGGACAGGAATGAGTCAATTATTAAATGTTTTCTGAGTGATGCTTCATATAGAATGCTGTAGTGAATTTAGTAAGCATAGAGCAATCAACAAAATGTAAAACATATAATAAAAAAAAATCCAAAATCTACACAAGAAACTGAAGCCTACACAGTAATAGCCATAATTGAGATCTTTCCTATTTACATAAAAATCAACAGCTTCCATGCTTTTGCGTAAGTGAACACCTGTTATGACTTGGTTCTGGAATGTTCCCATAGGCCCACATGTTAGGACACTTTTACGGTTGGTGCCTAATTAAGCAACCTGCCCCTTACCCTCTCTCTCTTTTTGTCCTATATCAACAGATAAATGAACATCCCCTGCTATGTGTTCCCACTGTGATGTGCCACTTCACCACAGTCCCAAAAGCAGTAAGATCAATAGACCACTAACCAGAACTTCTAAAGGTGTGAGCAATAGAAACAGTTCCTCTTTTTAAGTTTATTTATCTTAAACAATTGTGGCCATAACTGAAAGCTAACACAACTCCCTGGGCTTTTCTCCACTTCTCATCTTACAGTAAGATGAATGAGTTATATTTCCACCACTTGAAAAGCCATGTCCCAAATCATGTGTTTTAGAAAAATGAATAAAGCAGACATGAATAGAATAGGTAAGCATGGCTGGGAGTATACATCAGTGACAGAGCCATTGTCTAACATGCTTAATTCCCAGCACAAGAAAATTAAATGAACAGCAATGACAACAAATGCATGATCAGGGAGGACTGCAGAATGTAAGGAAAGAATGAATAAAGGTTTTGAGTAAATCTGAAAGATGATTGGCAAGAAGAGTGTTAAGAATGAGTGAAAGTATCTAACAGGTAACCATAATGATATATAGTTACATGCTTCTACCTGTAGAGAAAAGGTAAGGTATCCAAGCTAGAAAAAGACTGCAGTGTCAGAAGACTGTAGCTGAACTCATGGGAAAAGATGAAACCACCAAAAATAAAAATTTGAGCAAGTAGTATCTACATGAATTAAAGTAAAAGAGGAGGTTTCCAGAGAGAAAGAGGAAGAAATGCACCAAACTAAAAAATAAGAGAACAAGAAAATGGTCAATTTGAGAATATGTAATGACTTATAACAACATTAAAGAATAACATCAATTAAATGCTTAGAGAAAAAATAAATTGTATTGTATAGAATGGACAATCATTTAGCCCTTTAGGTATAAAGTTTGTATTTGTAGACTGTTTCATAAGATATTCAATAACAATACAAGAACATTAATAATCCTAAATGGTTGTAAATGGCATTTATTCAATACAGGAAAGGGTAATAAAAATAAAATTAAGCATCATGAATGTATTGATAATTCATTTTAAAATTAGTTATTTTCGACTATGTAATTTTATTATATTAATAACAACTTTGAGCTTTAAACAAATTAAAAAAATTGTTGAGTATAATTCAAAATTTCCATAACATTTTGAAGAGGTAGATGTACTTACACATAATGATTTAAAATGATGATGCCCATAGCAATCTTGTCACATAAAAAATGAAATTAAATGTCTTTATTTCTTGCAGAAGGTTTAAAACTGAGATTTTATAGGTCAAATGTCATAAAAATGTCTTACATTATCGTTAGCATGTTATCACCTCTGTGAAATATCTGCTTCTTCATAATTGAGATATAAGCAAGACTCTAAGCCTCTGATTCAGAAACAACTGATGTATGCACTAATAATTTTGTGACTCTATGACCATTACTTAACTTTTTTGCTTCAAATTTTTCATCTGTTATGTGCAGGTTCATAATACCTAAATTATAATATTTTACTTGAATGTGAATAAAATCAAATAAAACAGAATAAATCCAATCAGAACAGAACAATGAAAATGATACAGGACTTCAAAACAAGATAACTTGAAATCAACAATAGCTACCATATTATTTCTTGTTTTCTTCAAAATAGCTGTCCATATTATCCTGTTTTGAAATCCCGTGTCACTTTCACTGTTTTGTTTTGGTTGACTTTATTCTCTTTTATTTGGTATTATTCTCTTTAAAATATACTTCCATTCTTTTGGATAGGTTTTATTCTGCTTTGTTCTGTTTAATTTTATAATATTTTAAATAACGATGCCAAATGATATCTGTAAACTACAGCTAACATAAATCAAACACTGAGAAATATTTTATAAATTAATAATAGAAGTACTATTTGCTGTCTCTTCCAGAGTAACAAATTAACACAAATTTAGTGTTGTAAAATAGTCTTCATTTTTTAGATGGAAGTTTTGTGGGTCAGAACCTCTCCTGCTATGAATGAGTTCTCTGCTCAGGGTTTTACAAGGACTGTAAATACTGACCATGAGTGTTGTTCTCTGGATCCTCAGAGGAAGAACTAAGTAGCTTCCAGTTGTTGACCGAATCCAGTACCTTGCAGCTATGGATCTAAGGTCCATAGTTTTACTTTCTGTCTGAAAAATCTCTACTCCCAAATACTTCCCACATTCTTTACTATGTAGCCTCCCCAAGCAACACAGAATCCCCCTTATTCCTTGAATGTCTCTGACCTTTCTGTTTTTGACCTCCAGGTCCAGATTTAAAGGACTCATGAAAAGAAGCTGGGCCCACCTGAATAATCTCCCTGTTTTAAAGACAACGGTTCCTTATAATAAACACTAGTCATGGGACTGAAATTATATCACAGTCTCAATGATTACACAGAGCATGAAACCATGTGATAATACTCTTTGGGAGGCATCTTAAAATTTTGTCTATTACTATTTCAAAGAAAACAAGAGACATTATGGTAGTCACTGTTGATCTCCTGTTATCTTGCTTTGAAATCCTATGTCACTGGCATTGTTTTTTTTTTTCCTGACCTGCTTTGTTATGTTTTGTTTTACTCTCTTTTTTTTTTAACCTTTTTTTTTTTTTTTATTGGTACCAGGGATCGAACTCACGACAGTGCACTTGCAAGGCAGGCGCTTATGCCACTGAGCTAAACCTCCAGCCCCTGTTTTACCCTCTTTAAAATAAAAAAAAAAATTGCCTATTATAGCAGTGTTGGTAAAAGTCTTAATAATTCTCTATAACACTTTTAAACATTTTGTTTTCTAAAATTTGAAAAAATGGTAAGTAATTATTACTAGAAACCTAATACAAACTCTCAATTTATACATGGGAAATGGCACATTTTAGAGTTTAAATTTCTTAAGAAGACCTGAAAAACTCCACTGTCACTTACTTGCCTGCTAAGGTTTTCTTAGAAACACCTTATTCCCTCATTATGTTTTTTGTTCTTCCACGGAGGTAATTTTGAAACACAGCAATTCCCTTTCTTTTAACTGTAATGTGTGAAAAGAAGTATCATGTGATTCACAGGCTCTATAGAGACTTTTATGACAAACTCTTCTACTGGGAAGAATCCCATGAAAGAAAAGTATGATCACAGGGAAGCATAGGATAAGAACTTAACATAAAGATTATTAAACTCTATGAATTCTTATAATGAAAATTATTATCACCATGTCCTACTTCTAAAGAATCTCTCATTTTAACTCATTGTTTTCTAAATTATGAATAACACTGTACCTTATGTTACATTAACAAAAGTCAAAGAACAAGTGAGAAGTCAGCCACTAATGAACACCTGATATATACCAAATACTTTGATAAGAACATTACACACAAAGTTTTATTTAATTTTTTTAACCTTGTTGTGAATGTTATCTATTCTCTACCTATTTTATAGTTCTTACTTATTTTTTAGATTAAAAACTAAAAGTTTAGAGAAAATACATAACAACACATGCTCAAACCACATATAAACCTATTTAGTAGAAATCAAAGTCTCATCCTATACTGTTTCATAACATTAAAAACAAATGCAAATGAACACGCTTAACCCGATGTATGTAGGAAAAGGATTCTTGCATCCAACATGCCTTTGGATCTTTGCCTTTCACACAGTTTTCCCTACTTTACAAGCCATATTTTTCAATATTATTTATAATCTTATTATAATGAAAATTTAAGTGACTAATTGCATCACTATATTATTAATTCACAAATAAGGAGCAATTTATTAGGATGAACTACAGTTGGAATTAACTTCCTAGACCAACGATTCTTGTGCTCTTTCATTAGCTTTCTTTCATGAAATAACAGCAAAAGCTCTGATTCAAACCCAGTAAGGAGTCAAACAGGCAGAGTAAGAGTCAATGAGTTTGGCTTTCATTTACAAAGCTCTAAAATAGTTTCTACAAAATATCTTCCTTTTTTGTCTCTTAATCTCTAAACCCAAATCCAAATTTGGGATAAATGATGATGAGAACCCCTAAACAAAAACCCCTGTACATTATTTTCCTCTTTCACATGTATTAATTTGATAGCTAGTTAATAAAGAGTAATGTGACAGAGATATACACATTCTCATTCGCCGTCTTTGTTGGGCCTTACGAAACCCTTTTTGAAGAAATTTTCACCAAACAAGCGTGAAACAGGTATACCATACAGAATGCCAACTCTACACAAAATAATCAAGTGACAAAGGACAAACAATTGGTTTCTAACTCTCTTTTTTTTTTCTTATTTGTAAAATGCAGGACTGTCAATTTATCACCTCATGGGACTTACAGTGAGCTCCAAATCATAAGGAACATGCTACCATTGGTCTTAGCCCCTTTTCTTGACTCTGAGACAAAATACTGGATGTTGCGATTTTAAAGAGAAGAGGTTTAGTTTGGCTCATAGTTTCAGAGGTCTCAGGCCACACTTCTTAGCTGACAGGGGCGAGGGGAGAACACAGTAGAAGAGCTCTGTGGGGGAAAGTTGTTTACATCATGGTGGCTACAAAGCAGAGAGGGAATGGAGGAAGTGCAGGGGAGGAAGTGCAGGGGAGGAAGTCCCCTGCTAGGTCACACCCTGAGTGACCACTTCCCTTTCCAACAGGCCTGCTAGGCCACACCCTGAGTGACCACTCCCCTTTCCAACAGGCCACGCCTAACTGCACATTCAGTTGTGAACTCAACAGATGAAACTACTGAGGAGTACAGTGCCCCATGACCAGTCACCTTCTAAAAGCCCCACCTCCAAACACAAGAGATTTTTAGGGGGTATTCTTGAGCTACATCATAACAGCGCCATACCTGGAACTCAAAACATGTAAGTATGTTTTCTGATACATGATACATCTGAAAACTCTTAAATGATCTATATAAAACTCATAGTTGTTTTGTATAATACTGACACAGACATACATTTTAGGCCTATGCTACTCAGAAATATGAAATATTTTTAGGTTGTTTATTTATTTCTACCATATGTAGCCAATGGCTCTTACAGAGATTTCATTTTGTAGCTAAAATGCAGTGACAGACAACTAAACCCATGAACTCTTTGTCTGTGATCACTGCTCACATGGGCTGAAGTTCAGTGAGTCCAGTGAATTAATCCATCTCACTGTATTAAACTCAAGCTCATTCTAGTGATTCTATTTTTATGTGCTTCTGAATTTAAGGTTCAGCACGGCAACTGAACCCATCTATCAATCATCATTCTTTCTGAGAAGGATGACTCATTGCTACCAGTGTCAGAAGTCTAAACTGCTAAAATGTAGAAATAAAATTGATTGTTAAATGCCAAAAATGAGTCTAAAAACCCAAATAAGTAGCTATTCAAAGTACAGATGTGGCTGTGCATTTTTACATACGTGACCATTTTATTCACAGACATAATCAATTAAGCACTAGGGAATTCAGGTGCTGCGTGACAGGAGCTGAGGATGCAGCACCCAGCCAGGAAGAAATAAACTGTCTCTGCTCCTTTCTCATTTAATCCACTTTCCTTGGCAATTACTGTCACCCAGTTTTAAGATTTTAGGCTCACACTTCAAACACTCTCCTTTTAAACATCTGTAATCAGCTGTCTTCACAGCCTGAATGGCAAAGCTTTTATTCCTGGTAGCTGAGAAAAAAGTCTTTTGGAGGTATATCAAATTAACTGAATAAGGAAAGCATAACAATTAATTTCAAAAGCACAATATGTATGTTACACAAAAAAACACAGTTGTGGAATTATATACTTTAAAATGAGATATAATCTGTGTCATCAGTAAATCGCTACTGAAAATGACCTGTACTTAAGAAATGGGTCCTTCTTGCTAAGCCTGTTAGTCATTAAGCCACTTGCCAAGTATTTTCAGTTCTTGAATTTTGGAGTAAATGGTAGAGTTGCACTTCTCTCATCAAATTTAAACACATCAGTGTGACCTCCTTTCAACAAAAGCATGTCATCAGAAGTGAGATTCTGTCAGGCCTAGCAGTAGCCTTGAGTGACAATATGCACCTGGCCACTTGTAACCCCAGCTCCCCTGATAGTGATGAGAAATTATTTAGATGGTAGGAGACTGTCTGACTGAGACTTTTTGTAGCAATCAAATGTAGAAGGGTTCATCCTTACGCACCTGTCTAATCTCAGTGGATAATGTTGGAGCAAAGGGGTGAAAGTGAAGTAAAACTAGACATCTGTTCCTGCAGTGCAAGCCAATTCACCAGGGAACACACTTAGCATAAACAAGTAGGTCTTTATGAGACTAGGAGCGGCCTAGAAGAATGGAGTCAAAGTCCCCTCTTGGAGGTTACTGAGGAAACTGCCAAGCAGCTTCATCTTCATAACGATCATTACTGTGCAAATTTACTATTTTTCCCTTTTAATTAAAAAAGATACAAATAAAGTACTATGAGAGAAAGGAAGACACCATCATTTCAAGCCTGAGCAAAGACAGATGACAGTCTAGTGTTTGGGCATCAGAATCAAGAAATGATGAAATTGAGATAATGAGACAAAACTAAATCTGACTAAATTTTGAGGATTTCTTAAATTCTTTATTTCACAAGTCCTCCAATTGATTCTTTCATACCTTTAAAGACAAAAATCTTGTTTTAGGGCCAGAGTATGCTGCAAAGTAATAATCTGGTATGTTTTTGCTTAAGCAGCAAAATCTTTGGTTGTTTGGATTTGAATTAGAATTAGCTAGCAATTAGAATTTTTGTAAACTTCCCATAAGAAAACCAAGATTTCCAACAGCTTTTAAAAATAATTGAGATATCTGGCAACTGTGATCTTCAAACATTCATGAGTCACAAATCAGAAGGAACTAACTTTCCTTTACATAAAGAGTACATTTCTCTGGTGCTTCAGTCTCAGTAATACTGAGCATTTTCCTGTGTGTTCTGTCTATAGGGTTCCTATGTACTGGTTTTAGAATGTCATGCCACACACACTGGATTATACTCTGGGATTGGGGATGTAGAAAGCCTGTGAAGAACATATATAAAAGAATTATATAATCAAGTGTAATTAAAAAGTAGAAATCTGGTAATATGAAAAGAAGAAAGGGCTGGCTCATACATTCAAACGTTTCTTGTGAAATATTCACTGGTCAGGTGTAATTTGACTAAGGAATGTGAGCTGAATGAAACCTCTAGTGAAATGTAGACTTGTTTTAACAGGGAAAGCTGTTATTCACTATCAATGAATTACTGTCATCAGGAATTTCTTATACAACCCAGGTCTGCCATTTCTAAAGAGAAGACACAAACCCACATTTTTGCTGGAAATATCCTGATTTATAAATGTTTCAAACTAATTATTTATTTAAAAACAAAAGCAGGCCAATAAAGAAGATTGATATCTGTGGATTAGAGGCTGAAAGGATTATAGTTAGGAGTAGAAGTAGAGAGGATTCAAAAATTATTGGCAGATATGTTTTAATTCTTGCAACTTGACAGATGCTGATAACACTAACCATCCAAGAGCAACACAAGAGTTTCAGGTGGTGAAATTATGAGTTTAATACCTAGAGGTTACATTTGAGAAATTAATTTACAAATGGAGATGGGTTTCCATTTGGCTATTCAGTTATTCAACAAATACTATAATTACTATATATCTCCTAGAACATATATCATGTTATGGATAGATAAGTATCCATAGATAAGGATACTTAGATAAGTAAGAAATCTTTGCCTGTAAAGATTTTGGATTCATAAAGCAGAATATTAAAGATATGCCATATACAGAATTGGTGATTTACTATGGGGGTAAGGAAACATTCATCTAAAGCATCTAGAAAGTAGTAATAACTGAGCTGCAATCTGAAGAACAGAAAACATCTTCCCAGTAGAAACAGCAGCTTGTCCAAGGACCCACAGGCTAGGGAACCCAGACGTAATACAAAATAAAAACTGAAATAAGGTCAGTAAATCTGAACCACCACAAAAGTGAACAATGCTGAGTATTAGAGTTGAGGTCTATAAAGTGAACTGAGGCCCGCAGCTGTCTGAGCTACTTTACACACTGAATTCCATCCTGAAAGGCATGCGTGGTCATAGATTGGTGCCCATCCAATTGGAGCAACTAACAAGCACGTTTCTATCTGAAAATAACATACAGACCATGGATTGAAAGTTTTCAATTAGGTACGGAAAAAATATT
This sequence comes from Hydrochoerus hydrochaeris, assembly GCA_004027455.1. NCBI lineage: Eukaryota > Metazoa > Chordata > Mammalia > Rodentia > Hydrochaeridae > Hydrochoerus > Hydrochoerus hydrochaeris. Next base: position 195,819 of record PVLA01003463.1, read on the forward strand.
TGAGGTTACAGAATGGAGTGAAAATTGCTCTAAAAAAGCATCAAAATGAAAAGCAAGAGAATTAAAAGTACATAGCTTTGAGGCAAAGCCACACTTAAGAAGAGAGAAGATGAAGCCGAACCACAAATGCAAACAGATGAAGGAGGGCAGAGAGACAACAGGGACAGTGGTGTGTTTCAAGATGAAGTAGATCCAGGCTGTCAGACAGAGCCAGGGAATTCAAGAGTGTAGCTTGGAAAAGACGTTACTATTCACATCACAGATAGACAAATGCCTCTAGAGTAAATGTGTAGTGTAAGTGTGCACAGCAAGATTTAGAAACAATCTGTAGTAAATACAAGCTTCATACATAGATCAATATTAGTTGTTTTAGTAATCGCTGCACCAAATTTTATTCAATTTTCAGAGAAGTTCTTAATTCAAATTTTCATGCAATGGGAGTACTTCGTTTTGTACAAGCTTAATTACTGTGAGTCAGAAAACTAAGCCAGCCTTTGTAGACCTGCAGGATGGACAGATTTTAGAGGCTGAGAAGCTTTATTCTACCTGCTTATATTCAGCAACGTACTCTGTCTCTGTATTTGTCTGCAATGAAGTAAAAAATTGGTTTTAGAGTTCTGTTCCAAGAGCCTTATTTTCTACTCTATTTACTCTGAAACAAGCCACAAAAAAGATGGCAGCAATTTGAGATGGAAAGAATGCTGTAGGTCATTGACCATAAGCATCTCATTGTTATATTTGGGAAACTGAGGCACAGATATTGGCTAGACAAAGTTCACACAGATTTAATAAAAAGGAAAGCATTTTATGTAGATAAATTTTTGTTTTTAATTCCTGTACATTGTTCTTACATCAGTGCTTCCTTTGATCAAAATAAAACTCTCCAGGTTTATAATTAATCTTTGTCAGAAATTCTATAATATTGTTTTAAAAATCACTTCATATCTTGCCAAAGAAAATTTGAAACATCTTTAAAAGAACATATACTCACTCAAAGAGCTCTATTATTTTTCAATCCCTTTACTTGTGGCAAGATCTTATTTACTGTAATACATACCGTATTCAGAATTAAATTAACTTTTTATAATCCATAATTTCTGCAAGTTTGAGTTACAATCTTCACGCAGGTTTATTCTCTTCCAAATAGTTAATTACAATGTCCAACATCTTTTTGTCACAGCAAACACTACTATAGCATTTTCTCTGACTATTTTTAATATGTACAGATTATTCAGAGTGTGATATAATTAAACTGTACTCAGTTGTATAAATAAATTATATTTAACATTATTTAGTACGTCTAAGTAAATTAATAGTCTAATTGCAACCAGTAATTTTACAAAAGCCTATCATATGGAATAAATGCATTTATGTTTGTACTGTTGAACAGTATATAATCACTACCAAATTTTAGGAAAAAAATTATGAATGCTGAATTGTCGGGAAAAATTTGATATAACATTAATAGTAAAAATATTTAATGAGAATGTAGAGTAGCTTCTCTTCTTTGTGTCATATGCCTCTTGGATTTCTCATAAGGCAGCCTTAGCTGAACACTTCTTTGCTGCTTGAAACATGGCTCAAGGAACAGCAGCGTTGGAATCACCAAGTGCTCATTAGAAAGCAACATCTGGAGCTTTGAGTAGACATCGTGAGTCAAAATCTGTGTTTAACAGTCACCAATCTGGTGACTCATGTGCACGCTGTACAGAGGAGGAAACTGAGACAAGCAGAGGTTCAGCAATTTTCCATCATAGCGTGAGGAAATATGGCAGATACTGCCAGGCCTATTGATGATCCAACGTATCATCTTTCTTTCTAATAAAATTTCAGTTTCATATAAGCCAGAAATGTTTCCAACCTCAGGTAAGATGCTCATTGTTACAGTTGCATCTCTAGCTGGAAAACAGTAGGAGACAAAGCTGAAAATCAGCACCAAATGCTGGGAAGTCATATTTTTCTGATAAAAGGAAAAGGTCGGTTTATTCAAGCTAATTGTTGGCAAGATAGCTGCAGCTAGAGCAGAAATCTTGGGACCAAGAGATTACAAAAGTAAGCATAAAAATAAACATTAAAGTTGAAAAACTAAAAGTTTTGTGTGTTTTATCCTATCGTTTAATAAGAATCAGTACTAGGAGCCCCTTATCTCTAGACTTTTTGTTTATGAGAAAACGTGAAAATGGATCAAGTCACTATAGATGAATTTTTGTTATCATCAGGCAAACTTTCCTATTTGATGAAGGCTACCATGATTTCCTTCCTTCTCCTGCATTTGAGTTTATTATCTCCTTGGTTTTCCATTGGCACTAAATTTGCAGTATAAAAAAAAGACATTCAAGAGTATTATATCCCCTAATAATGTTTCCAGACAAAAGCAAGGAAGTGTTACATCATCCTTTCTAAGTGAGTGGGGGAAACTCAACTTTCTAAGTGAGTTGAGTAGAGTATTACCCTCTACTCAACTAAACATCAGCCTTGCAATTCCATTTTCTCTTAAGTAAGAATTTCCATCTTGATATGCAAATTTTAATATTCCTTATAAATCCAGTTAGCATTTTAGTCCACCAGGCCATTTCTTGAGAATTTCAAGAGTTTCTATACATAATCACCACCACAACAGTTCTCTGACTATGGCTGACTTTGACAGGGAAAAAAACAGTTCTCTGAAGGGAAAAATTTTGATGAAGAGACAGTTGCTTTCTGCTTCAATAACTTTCATATCCACTCACTTAAACATGCACCTGCCTAATTTCCCTATCTCTTGATAGATTTTGTTTAATATCCAAACTATTCGAAGACAGTGCAATAAAAGCTGAAATTGCAGCTGTCCCCTGCAACTGGTGGCAGTCAGAAATCAGAGAGAGAGAGAGAGAGAGAGAGAGAGAGAGAGAGAGAGAGAAAGAAAGAGAGAGTCTGTATTGGAAACTGTCAACAAAAATGACAAGGACCAGACTGGATGTGATAACAGCTGGAGGGAATGACAACGGCAAGCAGTGTTATTTTAATAGACCTGTCTCCTGCAAATGTCTCTGTCCTGAGTCAGCAACTGGATCCCCTGGGACTTCATCACCCTGCATTTCACAGATAGTAATGCAAATCCCAAATGACCCTCCCTGCTAGAGTTATGAGTCATACCATCAATTTAGTGGCAGACTACCTGGGAAGTTAAAAGGAATGAAAGTTAAAAAGGAATTCTGCTACCACAATATTCTCCTCACTACTACAACTGTCTCACTGTAAAGAATTTAGCTACAGTTTTTTTTTCCCCCCCTGAGGTGTATATTTGAAGTCAGTCTTTCATACTCAGTCTATTTTAAATGGTGATATACTTTAACATAAACACTATGAATGATATGGTTCTTTATACAGATTTCATGTTACTAAGCCAAAGCTACTCCAAATGATAAAAATGACAATTAGTTTTGATCTTTAGGTATGAAGGGACTTGATTGTTGTCTTACTGAAATTCTAACGACTATGTCCTTAAAAGTGACTCTACGTTAATTTGCTCTCATAACATTTTTACCACCTAAGCCCACCCCTTTAGTTTCTTATTATAATAAAGTTATTCTTGTGGGAATCTTTTGGACGATTCTTTTGCTATTTTCCCAAGCATAATCATCAGTTTCACATATTTTGCTTTGACAATTACCTTTACATGCCCCAGATAACTAATTAAATTTACCTTCCTCCCGTATTACCCTCTACTCAACTAAACGTCAGCCTCGCAATTCCATTTTCTCTTAATTAAGACTTTCCATCTTGATATGCAAATTTTAATCTTCCTTATAAATCCAGCTAGCATTTTAGTCCGCCAGGCCATTTCTTGAGAATTTCAAGAGTTTTTATACATAATCACCACCACAACAGTTCTCTGACTATGGCTGACTTGATTAATTCTGTTGCAATTACTTCTAAAAAATTCATATAATTAAACAATTTGGAGTTTTTACCTCCAAAAATTTGGCTAGTGACCTACCATCTTTTGCTTCAAATTTTAAAATCTCCTCAGTGATTAAGAGTAAACAGGAAACTTTTCATCACTTTTGAAGTCTCCCATGACATCTGTCTTTCTCCTCTGAACTACTATTCCTACTCAAGTCTGGAGTTCTCTACTGTTCTCATAACCATTAACATACATCTTTCTAAAAGAACCTGACCCTATTTCTGCTTCAAGGAAGGCAAAAAACCTTACCCAATACCTAATAAAACACTTTAGGTACCACTAAAAAATATAAGCTAAATAGTTTAGGAAACATTTATAGTTTGTATCCTTTCTTCCACCTTCCTTAACTTGGTGATTTAACTCTAAGCCTCTACTCATAGATAAAATCTATTTTACTTTTCATTATATCACATTCCTGAAAAAGTCATAACACTTACTAGACTTAATTAAATATCTCCACAAATAGCTGAAAACAGAATGATCTTATTTTTGACATGTTACATGGATATTACTATGAATATCACATCCATAACTATCAGAAAAAAGATTATCTATTTTTTTAAAACAAATTAATTGTAGCCTAACTAAATGTATCCTCTAAAATCACTAAAATGCTTCTACTTAGAAGGTATGATACAAGGTATGTTTCTGGAACATTTGCACTTATTTAATTAAAAAGCAGATGACAAAAAAAAAGATGCTGACATCCCAAACATTAATAAAAATATTAATAAATAAAAGATGCTCTTTAAGTACTAGTCTTTAAGTTTTGTGTGAAACAATGTTTTAAATAGTGAAGTAAATTAGAAAGAAGGCAAAAAACATGAAGTAAATTTAACTCATATCTCAAATTAAGATGGAAATGAATCATTTTCTACATACTATTTTGTGAGTTTAAAAGGTTATAAATTAAATAGACAAAGATATCAAAACCACAACCTAATGGTAATTATTTAAAATGCAAAATCAAATGGGAAATTTAATGAATCTCTACCTCATTATAAGATGATACTGCTAAATTAATAAGCTTCTACATTAAGCGCTTGATGAATTAAGTGTTAATTTTATTCTTATCAGAACTTATTCGTAAATGATAAGATCTGTAAATCTAGGAATGAGGGCTTTTCAAGTTAAAAATATGTTTCTGGAATTCTAAATTGTGTCAAAATATTAAAAATCTCAAATACAAACTTACTATACCTTATATTATTCTTTGCATCATTTTTTTCAATTTTGTAGTGAATGCATAGTTATTCCTTCTTTAACATGAAACTCAAACTAAGATAAGATAGAAATAAGAGCTAACTCAGGAGCACCCAGAATTTTAACTGGAATAAATGTTGTCTTGCTGTCTTGGAAATGCCGCTTCTAAGAACAAACTCAGAGTGCCACTCCAGACCCAGAAAGACTTGCTCTCTGGCTAGTTCCTGTGTGGGGATGCCATGATCCTCAGCTTCAAAGCAAATGTGCTAGAAATGACTCTTCCACTTATGATTAAAGACTTTCATTTCAATAAATAAAATATATAATGATTATATTTATTCTTAATTAAGAAGTGAAAGAAGCAATTGATGTCCATGACACACAAAAGACAGAAAGAGCCAAAACATGGTGTGAATTTATATATAGATGGGGTCTTGTTCATCATGATGTTTTATGTTTTCAGCATTTAAAATAGTACCCAGCAAGTATTCAGTGCTTTGTAACAAATATTTTAATGACTGAATCATATCTACAGATAGCCAAAACCTGGCTAACTGCATTCACATGTTCTGAACAAAAGGGTTGTTTTTATTTATATATTTATTTGTTTACACTTCTATATTTCTCTATATGAACCATGCATGGTAGTGGTTTAAGTTATTTTGATAATGATACTAGGCTTATCTCATTTGCCCCCTGAAGATCAGCACCATACCTTTATATCTTCCAGCACCCCTAGCACATCATATGCCTTTGATGCATACATTTAGGAAGAAAATGCTAGAACAATTTCACTTGTCTTGTCCTGCATTAATACACAGAGCAGTAATGAATAGCTGACTGGCCAAGCTGTTCATCTGGCCAGCTCCACTGCCAATATAGATTTGTACAATATGATCAAGCTGTGGTAATCAAAAAAAAAAATGAACACTAAAACAAATGGATTGGCCAAGCCTATGATTCAATCTACCCACTGTGTATTAAAGTGGTTGTATGACACAGGTGGTTATAGTAGGGGGATTTGCTGCACCTGAGCTTATGAAAAAAATTCAATGAGGATGTCTTGTGCCTTAAAGGGCCAAAAATAACAATTCTTCAAAGTGATCACAGACAGCAGTAGCTTTCTAGCAATAATAGTAGAAACCACAGAGGGCTGCTAACTGAAAAGATTTCATGGTGAAGACAAAGCCCTACTGTTAGCTGATTAAAACACGAACATTATTTTCTGAACCATGCACTTGAATGATATTACCTTCAGTTGTGCCTGAGGTTTGTTCTATGAGGAGAGCCACCATTTAATTCAATTCAAGTCACTGCTATCTTATGCTCAATCTGCCTTCCCCATAAAATAATCACAAGCTATATACTTAGTTAAAACAACAAACTGAGAAAAAGATCTGAAAAACTACCTCAATCTAGCCATTTCTGGAAATGCCTGTGTTGGTATGTTCCGGCTGCAGGGAGCGAGCTACCAACACACAGTGTCCCTGAGATGCACAAAACCGCTAAGACTTTTTCTGGTTGCACACTGCTACAATGAAAAGTATCCCCAAACCTATATGGAACATTTCCATTTCAACCTAGGATGCACCATGATGAAGCTCATCAGTGTACATTTTCATGCCAGATGACAGGATTAGGAAAGCACCCCATAAAGTTGGAAGAACCCACTGAAAATCATGTGTAGGATTACCCTGCCATCCTTCTGCAGGCAGCTGGTGGTTTCTGCTTTCTATGTGTCATATGTGCCACTGATTGAATAAATAAGTTAATTAATAAACAAATCACTTGATATCAGTGATGTACATTTTTATCAAATGCCAATTATTCACCTCAATGAAATCTCCCTGATTTATTTCAATTTTCTCATACATTAAATCTCAAAAGTGAATTCCTGGTGAACTTAGGCAGGCTTAAGTGAGTGGGGCTGGTGAAGAACATGAAAAAGCACTGACATCTTACGGCTGCCTTATTCTATCCCATGACACAGGCTCTTTGTTAAATCTGAGGAGTCTGAATCAGCTGAGAAAAAGACTAGATTCTCAGCTGCCTCACACTTTTGAAAAACCGTCAGCACTAAGGATAGTTGCCTGAATGTGGAGAATGTCTTTAAACCAGAGATCCCAAAGTCTGGAGTTTACTCTGCCCCCATGCGAGACCAGAAACTCACCTCAGTTTCTTCCTTTCTGCTCATCTTGCAACCCAACTTGCCTCTTAACTTCCTGCCACCTTCTGACTTCTATGTTCATAGTATTTAAGCTAATCTAGGTGTGTTCTTTCCTTCTGCATATCTCCAGCAGCCCTCACCTCAAAACAACTATGATCCAACCCTCCACAGTTAAATGTAGAAGATAATCTTGTAAAGTTAAATGCCATAAGTTCTGAGAGATCATTCTTTTATGCAATATTTTTTGCCAAGTGAACATCATATATTTTCATTTTATAAACTTGAGAGTAATGATGTTAACATACATCTCTGTATAGCCTTCAATATCCAAAAGTGAAGTAAAAGTTGACCTTCAGGCCCTAAGTCTGTGATCTGGTCTTGCATTTTTCATGGCTTTAAGCACAAACCTGTTTCAAAGTTTCAAAGTACGCAATAAGAAGACTACAGAAGAATATTCTTTCTATACAACCTCCTGGGAAGCAGTTTTTCAAAATGTACTTAAGCACAGTTTTAAATCTAGATTTTCCAGACTAAATGTATAACTTAATACCAAGCCTTATCATTTCTGACAATTATCACTGTTGAACTGCTGATGTTAGCTGTCATAAATAGATGAGGCCTGTCTATACTGTCCCAAACATTGGCCCAAAAAGCAAATTTTGCTTCCTGTTTCAATTAACAATATGAAAGCCTCAGTGTAAAAGTAGATTCCCATGGGTGGTCTCAAAAACTGTTAGTTCCGAAAACTAACTATAGACAAAACAAAACTTGATTTATTTATTGCTGAATCTAATTTTAATGCATGGCTTTGGAATATCAGATTTCAAGGCAATCTCATCTCAGGTTCCCCATTTTACAAACAAGTAAACCTACTGAAAGCATAAAACTTACCAAAACTTCCTGGATGTTTGTCCAATACTACCTCTTAAGAGGATATTTTCTTTTCATAAATATCCTTGTTCTTCCTATCAATATTCATATGTATCAATTTTACATACTTAAAAATTCTAATGTATTTATTTTAACTTATCTCTGCAAGGCAAAAATAGAATGGAGTTCATCTTCCCATTTCATAGATGATAAATAAAACTACAGATGGGACAAAAGAATTACATAAAATCCCAGATTTAGAATCACACTTAATACAAGTGGAGTTTGAGTAATTGGTTGAATAATTTTTCCAACTCATCAAAAAGTCAACCAAAAATATGTTAATAGTGAAAGGCAAATTTGGTACTTAAATTATAATTGTTTTATTGATTTCAAATACAATTTAAATTCTATGTCTGGTTGTTTTCCTGCTGGCATATTAAAAAATAATCAACATAAAATTAAGTAGGTGCTTATGAAGTAACTGGCACCATTCTACATGGTTAGAGTTGATACAGCAACAAACCAAACATCAACAGTCAAAAATTCCTGGCCTTACAGAGCCTACATTTGTCTCAAAAACAGACAAAGAAATGAGCAGTTAATATGCTGGTAATATACAAGTGATTTTGTATATTTAAAAAGATAGGTAAGAAGAAACAGAAAAAAAATGAAGCTCGGTAAGGAGGGTCATGATTTCTGGGGATGGAGTGATTGTACTAGTTATTAGGTTGGTCAGAATAAGCATCATTGAGAAAAGAGGATCAGTAGACATTCTAGCAAAGAGGCAACACTCAGGGGAAAAGCCCCACAAATGATCCTGGTGTGTTCAAAGAGCAGGAAAGAAGCCAGGTTACTGAAGCAATGTTAGCTGGCAAGAGAGTAGTGTGAGATGAGGTCAAAAAAGAATGAAAAGGCAGATCATGCAGGGCATTGGAGGTGAGCACAAGAAATCCTATCTGGAATGAATAAGACAGCATTACCAGATTTCAAGTGAATGAGTGTTATGATCTAACTTAAATTTTTAAAAGATCTGTTATTAATCACCAAATATTTTAAAATTTTATAATCTAATATGTTATATAACCTTTGTCGTATATCTGAATCGTCATATTTTCTCTCCCTTCAGAATAAAGTATGATTCTCATTTTCTCAAAGAAAATACTGAATTTCAGGAAGTCTAAGTAACTTCTTTGGATTGAGATCTAGTAAGTAGTAGAACTGTGAAAGGAAAAAATAAATAACTTAAGAGTTAAAAACAGTTTCTTCTTTCCTAACTACTCATTAATGACCAAGATTAATTACCCAGATTAGCCATCAATAGATGTTCATTTTGTTAGATTAAAAGGGAATTGAGTTTAAATTCATTTTTCACTTACTATTAAATTCAAGGATAGAATAATAAAAGTAATTTCCTGAGCTTTCTATTACATACATATAGTCAGACCAAGCATTTGATGCAGAAGGTACTCTCAACTATTTAAATTTGCAACAGTTTATTTAGAAAGTTTTTCAAAAGTTTTTTAAAACATTATTATGTCTTAACTACTATATGACACTATGATAAATTCACTCTATGTATCATATTTATCAAAACAATGATAAGATTACAAAAATCTGCATTAAGAGAAACAAAGTATTAAAAAGTCACACACCTGTTAGGCACAAGAGCTAGGATTTTACCTAAATCTCTGCAGAGTAAAGCCACGTTTTCTCACTGAGCTACATGTCACCTCAACATTCCTAATTAAAAGGTCAGCCAGACATGAGTAGTCCCATTTTCCAGATGATTAACTGATCATAGAAAAGTTAACCAAGCCATCAACATCTATTTTATGGCCCTTATATGCAAATCAATATTTAGCTGCTGGAATCACAGATGATTTATGATGCAATATCTTGCCTCAGTAAGCTTACAATCTTAGGAAGGTAACAAGAGACATATAAAAATGTAATAAATAATACAAGATAAATATAGTAAGTCCCAAATGAGACATAGAGCCAACAACTGCCAAAGAAATTCGACACAGAGGAAACTGAATCTGTATGCTTCATTTCAGTTAAGAAATATTGTTAATAAAACGACTAGTATTAACAATGATTTATGCATAAAAGATATGTTTTCAGTTAGGAGAAAACAGGAAAAATAATCATTCCAGTTAGAGAGAATAATATGAGCAAAGACCAGAAGAGTAGGTGGGAATGGATTATTTAGAGAAAAAGAAGAGGACTGGGGATTTGGCTTGGCGGCACAAGTGCAAGGTCTCGAGGTTCAACCTCCAGCAAGAGGGAAAGAAGAGATATATTTGCAATGTAAAATGGATGGGAGTTGATGTAAAATGGGAAATGAAGTCAAGGAAGTGGGTTTTGAAAATTCTTCTTAAATTGGGAAACTAAGGGAGGAGGAAAGGAATTGATACATGTTGAATTGCTAAAATGGAGCACAGGCTCTGTCTACCGTACTTTTGTTTGTGTAATCCCCTCTGTAACCATATAGAGCATAAAGGTAAATACGTCGTGGTCATTTTAAATCAAAGCAAACAGACATCATGCAGTCAGAGCATAGCTTTGTGTAGGAGAATGGAGTACAACTCTACTCAAGATCTATCTGCTCCCCAAGCCTATGTTACTTTCACTATTTTTCACCACCATCCTCCAATAGCAATGCAAAGCCACCCACAGTATCTTATTCAGGAAAAGTGAGTGCTGAATGAAAAGTAATGTGCAGCTAAATGGCTAACCAGGCTATAGGTTATTAACGTACATTCAGTATCAGAGGATTGGAGAAGGAAGACAGGAAGCCAAGAAAGCCACTTAGTATATTATATAAGCTTAATGTAAAAGACTGTAAAAAAGAAATATGAAAAGGTCAGTGGAACTACCCATGTCCTGAAACAGGTGCTGTAGTTTCTACTACTAAACCAGGTGACAAATATTCCCTAAAAAAAGGAATGTCCAAGGTCTAGAATGAATGTTTGAAGATTTTTGATAGATTTTTATTTATTTCAAAATAATAAAATGTACATAAAAACAGATCTTCCCTAGTGTAATATATAATTTAAATAATCAATATAAAATATGACAGCTATATTCTAGGCTTTCTTCTCTTACAGGATTTTGCCAACATTTCATTACCTCATTTGCTAGCATGGAGAGCAATTCCATATTTCATGCTTGTTAAACACATTAATTACTAAGGGGATGCTCTGTTCCCTTTGGCTTTTTCTTATAGAATTTAGTGTATACTAACAAGCTGAATTTTCCATTAAAAATATGTGTCATAACTGTGAACATTATTTCTTTCTGGGACTTCTCTCTTAAAAGGTAAAGAACCACCCAAAGATTCAAGTCAAAACCTGACAGCAATTAAATGACAAATGCAATGTCTTTTTACTCCTGGAAAATTCAAATGGTATAATTTCCAAAGATAGATAGACAGATAGATAGATAGATAGATAGATAGAAAGAATTAACAGCCATCTGTATTTTTCAAAGGAATTATTTACATCAATATTCAGGCATGTACTCAATACACATCCCTTTAAGCAATTTAGTATGGCCAAGTCACCAAACCTGGCAATAACCAGACTAACTATATAAATCATTGATCTATATCAAATGGTCACTCAACTCCTCTTCATGTTTATTAATTGTCAAACTAAATATCTTATGTGAACAAATCAAATGTGCATTTATAACATGTAGGCCTTGTAATTAAGGTATTTATTTAAGCTAATATTATATATTCATATATTCATGCTAAAACTTCTGAGAAACAATATTTTGACTCAGAATCGCTCCAGGAATTGCACACCTACCCTACTTTTCACCTACCTCTTTAGCATTACCTAGCAATGCTAAAAGACAATAAAGTTTCACATTATTAGATAGGGTTAATTTGCTTTTGTTTCATTAATTAAAATATACTTTTTTTCTAAATTGAAAGTGAATCTTTAATTTTGAAATCAAATGGTGCCACAACCTAATAATTTAGGCTTATAACTAATGTACATCTACAATGTTTTTGCAAGTTTCAAGAAGGTAAACTTCTGTTATACTTCAGAAATCCAAATTTTCATGTAGAAAGAGTCATTATTATATAACTCTAAAAAGTGTTTTTATTGAAATACAACCTAGGTATTCTTTTATTTTTATAAACCTTATGTACATATCTAATGAGAACAATCATCTGTAAAATATTATGAAAATTACTAGATACTACACAAGCATACTTGCTCAATAATGTTACATTTTAACATACTCTAAAAGAGAAAAACTTAATCATTAGACATAAATTAAGTTGAAAGCTATGCCTAAAAAGTCCGTGCTACCTATGACATTAGGCATTCTATAAAACATACGAAATACATTATGCATATGGAAAAAGGAATCACAGATAACATTGATTAAATATACCTTACTTTCTGTTTTCCATGATATTTAGTGCATAGCAATGCATTGGTGGATAAAAAGCATTAAAAAATGAATATTACCCTTAACTTTCATGAAGTATTATTATCTGAGAGTTTAAGGAAAAGTATTTTTACCTCCCAGGCCTGGTCTAAGCCGATTATCGTAACCATCCAGAAGTCGGTCTAGAATTCTTGTGAAGATGGTAATGTTATTTTTAGCCTCATCTTCTTGGATGTTAGCCAGGACCAACCTAAACAGATAATTTTACAAGCTGATATATACACATATGTGTGCTTTGTAAGCATCAACATGCCCTTCTTCCTTGCTTTGAATGTAAGGCCCCTTAAGCCAGTAGTAGTACAGCTCATTTTTCTCCTTTTCCGTTTCTGTAAATGCCAGTATGTCTACGGGGAAAGTAATCATGATGCTGGAAATGGACACTAAAAAACAGAGTATCAGAAGTTTGATGATGAAACTACTTACTATTTCTACCAGTTAGCATTCTACGTGGATGATTTTTTTTCTAAAAGTCTATTCTCTAGAATAGATAACAACCACGGATTATCACACATAGAAATGATTAGTGCGATAATCAAGGGAACTCCCAAATAATTCTTCAGGGTTCTAAATATTAATCAGGAAATAAATTGCCTGATGGAGTGTTCCAAACGTCTCTATCTTGCTCATAAATATCTTTCTGATTCCCTTTATATCTTGTGCTCTTTAAACCAAGATTATTTCCTCTGGTATACCTCCACCCAATGGCCAAGTGCAATCTAGACATCAGGGAAACTCCACTAGCCGGGCGCCAGCCTCGCAGCCAGGAGGGGAGGTGGGCTCAGAAAGCTTTCAGCCACACACTGCTGGAGAAAGCTTTCAGGCTGGCCCCCCGGGTTTGGGGTCAGAAGAGCAGTAACGGGCAATGTAAAGATTAACACGGCCCACTATACTTTTTTGGGTGAAAAGTCTGTAGGAAGAATGAATGGTCTTAAAATATCATGTTGAGAAACAGTGCTTTTCTCCATTATTTCTCCATCATAAAGCCAGAGACCTGATTTTGTGACATCCTGCAATTTGGTGCAGAAGCAACTGAATGTATAAAACAGAATGTCCCCTTTTACTGTCATTTTTTTTTTTTGTCTCAGAATGATTCAGAGATTTAAATTACTGGCCCCCAAAAAAGGAATCATTTATATAATAGAATAAAATACTGGCATGAGCATTACTGGTCAAATATAGAACACAAACCTAGTAGAAAAAAATGTAGCTAAGCATGAATATTTTTCATCCTTTTTGATTGATCATAAATTATAGATTGTTCATGTCTCTCAAATCAAAGATCAAATGTAATTACATCCTGATCAAAGTGTATTGTGTAAAATAGCGTTACCAGAATTCATCTGCATTTAAATGAAAACAAAGCTAGTAGCTAAAAATATTCATCACACATCAAAAAATTGGTTTAAAAAAACTTTAAACAGGCATTATTCAAAGAATAAATATTAAAACAGAAATGTGAACATAAAACATTTTCAAGTTATATAAGCAAACCACTTCAAACATTCTAGCCTCAAAAGTTTCAATACAGTCTACTTAACCTAATTTTTCAACAAGTCAATGATAATCACAAAGTTTCACATAGAGATTTTCACTCAAAAGTGTTTTAATCACGTTCATATTTGCTTTGAAAAGTCAATACTAAGATTTTAAATGAGATATCTTATAATCCAATGCAGTCTTTATAAATAGATTTTAATTCCAGAAGATACTTTCACACTTTTACCATTATTTGTACAGGAACATAAAAATTACAGGTAATTAAATGAAAAAAATTAAACAATGGTTGCAAAAGCATTTTTATAAACTTGGTTATTAATTCCTTAGATATTGTAAAGGTAGTAAATAAAAGCCTGCACTGGTAATTAAAAAATCAGAAAAAAACTGCAACTAAGATGAATTTATTTAAAGTAATAAAAATTAATTTCAAGTTCATAGAGCATACACACAAAAAAAATTAGCTACACATCTGAAGTAAGTCCTCCCTGGGATGGTAACCATTTGAATAATAGCTGATCTCTAAATTAATAATATGAAAAGCTAATGAATAAATCAAACTTTTGTTTTATTTTGTGATTCTGAAGTTGTATACTATCTCCACCTAGAGGTTTAAGACTTACATGTCACTTGGGGTTTCTATACTGACTAAAAGAGCTAAGACCATTTAAAAAAAGAAAGTGAAAAAATTAAGTTACCTCTCAAATCTGCTGCTACCTTTCTCACCTAAAGAAAAATTTGGCTTCGTTACTGAATTTTGGGGTTATGATAAGTGCATAAAACTTAATCACTTAATTACATGTGTGAATTTGCCAATGAAAGCATAGTCTTTCCTTCAGTGAATCTATTTTGTATGAAAAATGTTTCTATTTACTTTTGCATCTGATCGCTTAAAAACAAGAAGCAATGAACTTTTTTCAGTCTGCCACTTCATGCTTCACTTTCCTAGTACAATTCTTCAAAACACCCTGATTTTCACAAACCACAGCTGCATTGATGGCACCCAAAAACCACAACTTCAGCGTGAATTAAAAGAATCAAACACCATTGAGTGTCTCACCTGGCTGGATCCCACACCAGGAAAACAAGAATGAGCGACCGCACGTTGGAGAGGTACAATTTCGTCTTCATTATCCCTCTTTGCAAAGCCATGGAAGAAAAACAACATATAGTTAAAATTGCTTTCAGTCCCACCACCCAAGTAATCCAAAAGAATGCGATTTCATCTGGGAATTGGAGTTAAAGCTATGTAAATGACTTCTTTGGACTGAGTGTAGGGCGTGATGATTAGAGAGGGAGGATTGTTTCTTTCAGTACGCCAAGATGACCAAGGACTCAGTCCATTTGCTCTGCCAGGAACTCCCCCCTTAGCCCCAGCATCAACAAATGCTGTTTTATGCACACATGAAATGACACCAGAGACTCCAACCTAACAGAGAAACTGGACAAAAGAACAGGCTGAAGAGCAGAGCGGAGGAGAGGAGACATAGGCACTGTGCACCACAACCCTCCACCAAGACCACCCCCGCAACCACAGCGCCAACAGCCAGGGGCCATCAGCTCACTTTTTCAATGATTATCTTTTTATGACAGTGAATCGCGATCCTCGCGTCTTCACTTCCTTCAACATAAATCAAATCAAAATCTCCCTACCCATCCACGGTTGCCCAAGACCACGTCTTGGAGGCAGCGCTGTTAGGATTAAGTGCTGCGAAACGACGCGTTTGACAGCTACTCGGGAGCCAAAGCCCATAATAAGCGAAGAGCGTGAGGCTACGGATCCACACCAGCCGGGCGGGCAGCGGCGATCCGCGTGCAAAGTTGGAGACTATAAAAGAGCCAGGCTAACGTGCGGCCAGGCAGGCGCTTGGGTCTGACTGTAATAGTTGCAAATATGCTTTGGCCATGAGTATTGAGATTATTTTTTAAAGAAGCTGGGGAGGACGGGGGGCCTGAGCCTCCCCGGTTACCAGGGAGCTCCCGGAGTGGGGCGGGGGGAGCGGAGACAGGCACGCGAGGCGCGGGCAGTGGGAGCCAACGTGTGCGACCCTACCTGAAGCAGCAAGCGAATTCGATGTTGTCTTCCCTTTGCCCTGATCGTGAGATAGAAAACTTGAGAGAGAGAGAGAGAGAGAGAGAGAGAGAGAGAGAGAGAGAGAGAGAGAGACTGCAGCAACCGATCCAGCTAG